>CP139507.1:406510050-406701439 GCA_021014915.2 Artemisia tridentata subsp. tridentata
ATCAAAATTTGCTTTTGCTGTGCTATCGTAGGTGGTTTGTGAGGATGTAAGGATTCGATACACTATAAGGGTGTTAGTCATTTGTTGCTTTGTGTATATGATATATTGAGTTAATATGATTAAGTATGTGGAATCTACTTAACACACTTAGAAGGTTATTTGGATATGGAAATGGAACAGTTATGATTGTTATAGAACAATGAACAAAGAAAGTTTATCACCAAACGATTCAATATTATTCACAATAATACGAGTGATCTTCACTATCACTAGGGTTACAAAAACCTTAAATCTTATGTTTCTTTTTCTTATGATATATGTTGTGTTTGTTCTATATTCTCAACAGATATTCAACATAAATTAAGCACACATAATATCTAGTCTAAGATTTCTCTTTTATAGTCCAAGAGAGATCTTTACAATATTGTCAAGTCTAATCGAACACATGCTTGAGAGTGTCAGTCATTAAGATACAACATGTATCTGTGTTTACAACTTGTTACTGAACACTTTGTCTAAAGATATTATCTACCGTGTATTGTTGACTATTATACACATAATATCTTTGTATTCTTATCCAACCCGCAGTAGAATACTTCAATAGTTATCCACTCAGCAGTAGAATCTTCTTCACTAGCAGCAACATCATTCAGCAGTAGAATGTTTAACGCTAGCAATAGAATCAAATGCACTAGCAGTAGAATGATACTAAGAGTATTTCTTTGAGTAGAACTGATCTTGTAATCCTTTAATTCCTGATACTAATCTTCAGAATATTTAATTCCCAACAATCCTCCCCTAAACATGTGAATCCTTTTCAACATGTTTTCTGAATTAGATTATGATTGTGAGAATCTTTCAAACACTTCTGTAGTTAGATTCTTGATCTGAGCTATCTTCTGTTCTTCAAGATTAAATATCTTTCTCAGTAACTCATCTGCCATTTTCTTTTGACTTCGACAATATTAGAACCTATCTTCAAGCTTTAAACAAAGCCTAAAAGATGGTGCAATTTTCTTGGATGGAGGAATTATAAGAGGCAATGATGCTGTGTATCTTGGATGCTTGTTTCAACAAGTGAAATCATCTATCAGCATGCCTTTGCAAACGTAGTGAACTGTAATTGACCTAGATAGAACTTTCTCTTTTGGAATGCTTCATCCCTTCTGAATATATATAATACTCCAGAATCAGATCTGTTCTTGTCATTTTCAACCTCCATGTCATCATCTTGTATGCTCTTGTCTTTTCCTTCCTTACATTTGGTTAATCTTCCTTGGGCTTTATTTCCTTCCCTGAGATTTCTCCCCTGAGATGCAAATAACATTTTATCCTCCCCTGTTTGGAAGATCTCTCACCATCATCCCATCATTATCTGATCTACCAATGTGAACTTGTATTCTGATGGATCGTGCCGTCCTGATAGATCTTTGAGCTTGGTAGACTGTCTATGTAATCACAAACAGCCTAAGAGAATCTCTATGAATGAAACTTATGCTTAGGCGGAATCTAAACACAAGAGTTAAGAAGAAAACAAACTATAAAACGTTGATCCTCTATGGATCTTTTATTCACTAAAGATATTAAGAATTCGTTTTTAAAGGCTTACAAAACTCAATGCCGCATGCTTCTTTTATACTACAAGAAACCCTAATGCAGCATCACTAAGAAAACGTGTAAAGATATACACACTATCTCTTCCTAAAATAACTCTAACAAACTTTCTAAACATACGGATTACCCGCAGCAATGACAACTAACAACAGGAACAACCTGCACTACCAGCAGGAACCAACACCTGCAGGAACTACATACCTGCCAGCAGGAACCGCTATAACTAACAGCAGGAATGAAATAAAACTAATTTCTAATAATTCCTAACAATCCTCCCCTAAACTTGAATTTGACTTCGTTAACTTCAAGTTTCCAGATAGATCTTTGACGTCCAGGGATAGAGGATTGAACCAGCAGCATCAGAAAGTAACCAGCATCAACACCATCTTTAAGCACAAGCTTCCAGCAGCAACATATGTGGATCAGCAGCAACAGGAACATCTTCAATTCATAATCTGGTTACCCCTGATATGCAATGCACTTGAACTTCACAGCAACAATGACATATTGTACATCAAAACATTTAAGTTTCATACTATTCTCATCACATCCAGGTGTGTAAACTCCTGTGAGAGGTGAATCATTGAAAATTAATGGATTTGATATCTCTTTACCAATAGCCATCACTACTGGAGTAGCCAATGTTTAGGTGTGTAAGACCATGGTACATTGATAACCATATGATTTTTAGTAAATCATCAACTATAAACGGATTTAAGTTGTCTTTACCTGTAGCCGTTTGCTCAGGACTAGCCAATTCTGAGGTTGAAGATAACCGTTGGTGAATTGATTACCAAATATGGTTTTCCACTGCCTTTACCACAAGCCATATACTTGTGGTCTAGCCAATTCTTTAGAAACCCCAAAAGGAGTAAAATCCATGGTGAATTGAAAACCATTTCAACTCTTAGTAATGAAGCATCGGTGAGTTGAGAACCCTATAGTTTTTAGCAAACTATTAAAGCTATCAACGGATTTGATGATCACACCAGAGCCGTACCCTCATGGTGAGTCAACTCTTTCTTGTCTGTTAGACATGGTGAGATGATTACCATTTGATGTGTGGCAAGAAACCAACACTGTACCTGCACAAAAGTTAGTATACAAGATACAAGGATTTTTATTTTTTTATTTTATTTTATTTTTTTATTTTTTTTAATCTAGAAAGAAAATAAAATAAACATAAAAGAAAATAAAGCAGAAACAAGAAAATGAAAAACATACAACAATAAGCCTCCCCTTAGGCTTATACCTCCCCTCAATCTCAGCACTTAAGCATTAAGCATCCCAATATGGACCACCAAATGGTTAAATCTTGGTCCATCAAAAGCCTTGGTTAACAAATCAGCCACATTGTTCATGAAATTAAACCCATAGTCTAATAACTGATTTTGAATCCAAAGTACCTGACCACAGCAACTAGCAGCAGCAACATACTCTGCCTCAGTAGAAGATGTAGCCACTATAGTCTGCTTCTTGCACTGCCAAGATATCAACCTTCTTCCCAGAAACTGACATCCCCCAGTAGTAGATTTCCTATCAAAGTTAGCACCAGCATAGTCACTGTCACTGTAAGCTTCCAACACAAAAGGAGAATCTCTTGGGTACCAAAGACCCAACTTAGGTTGTCCTTTTAGGTATTTGAAGATCTTCTTGACTGCATTCAAGTGTGAAGTTAATGGTGTAACTTGATGTCTAGAACAAGCACTGACTGCAAACATGATATCTGGCCTAGAAGCGGTCAAATACATCAATGAACCTATCATGGATCTTTATAAGTGAACATTAACAGCAGAATCAGGTTCATTGTTAGACTTAGGCTTTGGAGCTTCATATGGTGTTGTTGCAGTCCTCACACTTTCCAAATCAAACTTTTTAAGTATGTCTTGCACATACTTTTCCTGATTGATAAAAATTCCATCTGGCTTTTGTTTAACCTGTCGTCCCAAGAAAAAGGTAAGTTCTCCCATAGCACTCATTTCAAATTCTCCTTTCATAAGCACCTCAAACTCCCTACACCAAGCTTCCTTAGTGGATCCAAAAATGATGTCGTCCACATAAACCTGAACAAGAATGATATCTTTTGAATTCTTCTTGATGAAGAGTGTCTTGTCAATAGCTTCTCTTCTATAACCATGCTTCAGCAGAAAAGCAGATAACCTAGCATACCATGCCCTGGGTGCTTGATGAAGACCATAGAGTGCCTTTACCACCTTATAAACCAAATCAGGATTCTGAGGGTCTACAAAACCTTTAGGCTGAGTTACATAAACTTCCTCTTCAATTTCACCATACAAAAATGCACTTTTCACATCCATCTGATAGACAATGAATCCCATGTATGAGGCAAAAGCTAAGAACAATCTAATAGCTTCAACCCTTGCCACAGGAGCAAACACCTCATCATAGTCAATACCTTCTTCGTGCCTATGACCTTGAGCTACCAATCTAGCTTTATTTCTGACCACAATACCCCTAGCATCCCTTTTGTTCTTGAGAATCCATTTTGTTCTAATAGCATACTTTCCTTCAGGCAAAGGTACTAACTTCCAGACCTTCTGATTGTAAAACTGTTGCATTTCCTCTTGCATAGCTTCAACCCAATCAGAATCTTCAAGGGCTTGAGCTACACTGCTTGGTTCAATTTGAGACAGAAATCAAGCATAGAGGCAATGTAGATAGTCTGTGTGATTATTCCTTAGCTGATCTTGAATATAACTCACAAATGCAGATTCTCCAAAACCAGGTTGTTTCAACTTGCTTCTTGTCTGAACAGTTGAATTGGGATCTCCAAGAATCAAAGACTGAGGATGAACAGTGTTTATCCTCTTGGTAGCAGTAGGATTGACATCAAAGGTTGAGACTTGATTAGTGATAGAGGGATTGAATCCACCATCATATGAGGAGTAAGTGAAGATGCCAGTTCTTGATTGATGATGAGAATCCTCCAACTTAGATCCTGAGGAGAGTGAATTCCCAAGGTCAGATGGACTTGGGTACCTTGTAGGAGGTTCATTGAAACCCAATGTATCAGCAGAAGAAGTGGACAGAGGACCAGCAGGATTGGTGACCTCAGCAAAAACAGAAGAGCCATCAGCAGAATTGGTAGTAGCAGCAGGAACAGGAAAACCACCAGCAGAATCCATATTCCTGCGGGCTTCATCTTCAGCTTGTCTTAAGATCTCCAATGTTTCTTGTGAGAACTCCAAACCAAATTTTTTAGCAGCTTCTTTGGCATTATGTTCTTGTCTTTGAAGCCTAGCAAGATCTTCTGCAAAACTTGAATCACCTTCAGCCATATCAGAAGCATCTTTGTGCTCAGTACCTGAAAAGTGGTTAGAGGGAAAAGAAGGAACAACAATAGGTCGTTCATCACACTCTGAATCTGAATCATCATCTGAGGTACTTGCATTGTTTGTTTCAAAATCATGTGCACCTACAGATTGATTAGCTTTGTATCTAGAGTAACCTAAAGTATCAGTCAGATAATTAAGGTCAAAATACCACTCATGACCTGCACCCTGTACATTAGGTTTATCCTCAAGATATCTTAAATTGAGTGTTTCTTCTATCCTCTTGGCAGACAAATTATTCAGGTTGAAACTTTAAAGGTTGTGAGTTCTTGGAACTTTGAGTACAACCTGACTATCATCAGGCAACTTGAAGTCTTTGGACAGCACAAGACAGTCAGTCTCAGTGAAGAGAACATAATTCTTCTTGTCATACATTTGTGAGACAGAGAACAAATTGAATTTCTTGAGTTCCTTCACATAGAGGACATTATCAAAGTCCAGTTTAGGTGTCTTAATGGTTCCCTTCCCTGTTATCTTGCCATCTCCTCCTCCAAATGTCACATTCCCTCCATTTAAGGGTACAAAGTCATGCAATCTCTCTAAGTTTCCTGTCATACTCCTTGAACATCCACTGTCAACAATACCTACATCTTTACTTCTAAGATGAATATCCTACAATAAAAGAATACATACAACAACATTAGTTACATGGGAGACCCAAGCCATTACTGACTTGGGCCTGCCTAGTGGATCAATAATAATTAAACCATGGAGATTGATGAGATCCACCATTGTTCTTGGACCCCATTCTCATATAGTGGTCATTGTTTCTCCAAGAACAACCTACTGAGGACTTAATAGCAGTTTCCCATCTTGCCCCCCCTCCATGTGCATGGTGTCAAAATAAACAGGCCGAAGATCATTCTGAAAATAAGTGCTTGTAGGTCTGTAGAAAGGTCTAGCAGCATTCCTCCTCCAACCAGCAGAATTGGTATTACCAGCTGGAACTGGCTTACCAGCAGGAACAGACTTACCTGCAAGAACTGGCTTACCAGCAGCAACAGGCTTACCAGCAGAAACTGGCTTACCAGCAGCAACAGGCTTACCAGCAGCAACAGGTTTACCTGCAGGAACTGGTCTACCAGCAGGAAAAGAAGCTCTACAAGAGTTCATTCTAGCTGCTTGAGGAACATATGGGGGTATATCATTAACATTGTTCCACATAGACCTGGTTTGCTGTTGACCAGCACACATACCCATCTGATTCTCATAAAAATCACTGTCTTTGATAAGATGAGTATAACTACCACACACAAAACAAGATTTCTTCCTAAAAGACTTATTCTTAGCATAACTTTTCTTATTGCAACCAGACTTTTCACAACCACAAGATGAAACAAGATCATTCTTAACAGAATTAAAACCAGAAACGTCATTGTTTAAAACAGAACCAAAACTAGAAACATCATTGTTTTTAACATAATCAAAAGAAATATCTTCAAATGCAGCTTTATTTGAAGGAGATTCATCATCAGCTACTTCTGAGGAGAAATCTTCTGACTTGTTTGAGGTAGACTTGTCACTTGAATCACATGTGGCATAGTCATTGGCCTTGATTTCTAAAGATTTGTCACTGTTAGAACAAGAGACAAAATCATTAGAGTCACAATCAAGATTAGGCAAGTCATTGGACTTTTTTCCATAGGACCTATGTGATTCATCTAAGTCTATGTCAAGGTCTGAGTGGATAGGGATAGGTTTAAACACTCCTCTTATACGAGGAGGAACAACATGCATTTCTCCTTCTTTTACATACTTTACAGGAATTTGATAATTAACCTCCTTAGGGGTTGGGTCAAAGCTTCTTGACTCAGAAGAGTCATCTGTTTTAGGATACCCCATACCTCTCTTAGACTTTACATATTGAGAAGTAGCATTCAATTTATCTACAAGTCTAGTTGATTCTTTGTATGAAGTACACTTGATCTCTTCACTTTCTAGCTTAGCCTGTAATTCCTGTTTCTCTAAAATTACCTTATCATATTCTCTCTCAGAATGTTTTAAACAATTAGTGGTGTTTTCTAAGTCTCTCTTTAAAACCCTAATTTTCTCTTTATATGCTATTTGATTATTTTGGTACCAAACCTTTTGTTTTTCTAATGTTTCCAGTGCATTTTCATAAGCTTGAACCTTAACAAACAATTCATTATATTGAGGCTCAATATCATCAAACTCTCTCTTAAGAGCAGCATATTTAATTTCACAACCAAAGTGACAATTTTGTACCTGTGATGGGGAGCCCATCAAACCAAATTTTCCAGCCACTTGTGTCTGAGCACCATATCCAGCAATCATCCCATAGACCTTTGCAGCTCCTCTTACTGCATCAGCTACCTCATGTTGTTCCCAATCCAGCATAGTATCCACAGACAGCAAGGCTTTAGGTTCTTCTAACTCCAATTCTTGAATCTTGAATACAGAATACCTTGTTTTGTCATCCACCTTCTTATCTGGGCATTCTCTAGCAAAGTGACCTGGTTGATTACATCTGTAGCACCTCACCTTCCTCCTGTCAAACCTTGCTCCCTCCTCTCCATCTAATTTGATTCCCCTCCCTACCTTCTTCTCAAACCTGTTAACTTTCAATGAAAGCATAGCCATCTGCCACTTAATGTCCATCTCTTCCAGATCCAGTTGATCAATTTGGTCAAAGTCATCATAGACAAATTGTTGTTGTGGAGCACTTTCAGCAACAAATGAATGAAGAACTTCCTCAACAACATTGTCAGATCTTGACTGTGATCTCGCTGTTGCAGGGAAATAGGAAATAGATGAAGATGAAGGGGTTGGGCTGTCACCATATGAGACCTTGTTAGTGCTGGTAGCACTAACAAATGCAGTATGAGTTGGAGTGTGAGATGAATAAGTAGAAAACCCTTTGATGTCGATCTCAAGGGTCTTGAGCTTATTATACAGGTCATCAAAGCTCATGAAATCGAGCCCACCTCTGGCCTTTAAGGTGATGGAAACTTAAGACCAGGATGGAGGTAAAGCCCTCAAAAACTTGGTGTTGCAGTCTTCATTGTCTGGTCGGGCCTGCAACTGGTTGAGTTGGCTCAGGATCTTGTGAAATCGATCATATCCCTTGTGAATCCCTTCAGCCTCAGAGATCTTGAATCTCTTGGAATTCCTGCTTGAGCATGGACTTCCTCATCTTCTTGGACTCATCATTCCCTCCAAATCTAGCTTTTACAGCAAGCCAGATTTCCCTAGCATCATCCAGGTGATGAAAATCACCCATGTGGTCTTCCGGGAGAGCCTGGAGCAAAAGAGTTCTTGCCTTGGTCTCCCTTTGTACAGCAATCTGCTCCTCTGCTATTACAGGTGGAAGTATGATGATGTTCCCATTCTGACCTCTCCCAATCTTCTTCTTGCTGTTACCATTAAGGATAACATTCCACAGGTTATGATCACTGTTTGAGATCCAGTACTCCATCTTCATAGCCCAGACTTCATACTCATCCTTCTTAAGGTATGGGAATTTAGCATTACTGTTCGACATAGTGGTTGTGACAATTTGTTGTTTGACTTGAGTAGTTTCAGGATTCTCATTGTTAATGACAGAATTTTCAGGATTGTCGGCTTCCATTTTGAAAGGGTTTAAGAGATAGTTTAGATAAATTTTTCTTCTTTGTCAGAGATCCTAACTAGGCTCTGATACCACTTGATGGATCGTGCCTTCCTGATAGATCTTTGAGCTTGGTAGACTGTCTATATGATCACAAATAGCCTAAGAGAATCTCTATGAATGAAACTTATGCCTAGGCGGAATCTAAACACAAGAGTTAAGAAGAAAACAAACTATAAAACGTTGATCCTCTATGGATCTTTTATTCACTAAAGATATTAAGAATTAGTTTTTAAAGGCTTACAAAACTCAATGCCGCATGTTTCTTTTATACTACAAGAAACCCTAATGCAGCATCACTAAGAAAACGTGTAAAGAGATACACGCTATCTCTACCTAAAATAACTCTAACAAACTTTCTAAACATACGGATTACCCGCAGCAATGACAACTAACAGCAGGAACAACCTGCACTACCAGCAGGAACCAACACCAGCAGGAACTACATACCTGCTAGCAGGAACCACTATAACTAACAGCAGGAATGAAATAAAACTAATTTCTAATAATTCCTAACATTTTCAGACAATGTTGTACATGTAGCCATCAATTCCTTAAGAGTTTATGTGCTGCCCTCAACACTTCTAGATGTGTTAACTCCTATGAGAGGTGATTCATGGGGCATTGACTCATTATCCATCAATGGATGGTTTTACTGAGTCCCTTTGAAAATCCTTTTTAAGAAACTTTTGTCTTAGCAGTATGTTCATGATTTTATTATAGAAAAATCATACTGCTTTCAACCATTTTGAAGGGATTAAGTGTGTAACAGATACTCAATCAAGAATTCAGCTTAAAGCAACCTCTGGTTGTGTGAGAACCAATGTTTTTCAGTTATAAATAATTGCCTGTGTAAAGATAAACCTATTCAAAAGGCTTTCTTGACAGGGTTTCCAGCTCATAGCAATTGTTGCCTCTAACACAAGTGTTAGATTCACTTTTACTAGCTGTTCTTTCTATCAGATGTCCTTAGACTTGCTCATTATACTTTAAAAGTATAAAATGATAGAAAGTGAGTTGAATCAGTTACTATCTGATCAACTGAACCATCAATTCAATGTGAAATATCATAATCAGATTTCAAGAAATAAGTTCTAAACAGTTTATTAACTTAGGAGTAAACCTTTGTTAATAAATTCCTAAACTCAGTCCATCATAAACCTATTATGTCAGCAACTGATATCATCATTCTGCTGCTTCCATTTCACTTGAAACTTCCTTTTGTTCAATGTTCATACCTGAAAATGTTAGTCCAAAACCAAGAAACAAAATGCAAAGCATATGTCTTATAGCAGTATCATAGATATGACTAACAAATATGAACTTAACAAACAAAAATTTGTACCAGCAGCACAAACTTTTTACTAACAGTAGTATCTTATAAATCCAGCAGTATAATCAAAAATTTATATACAAAAACCACACAGATTAAAAAGTTTAAGGATTAAGCATTCCAATACTTGCTACCAAGAATTGAAACCTTCCAACATCAAAAGCTTTAGTGAGAAGATCTGCAAAGTTGTGTTCAGAATCAATTTTGAAAACTTGAATCAACTTTTTCTCATTGCAATCTCTAATAAAATGATGTCTTATTTCAATGTGTTTTGTTTTAGAATGTTGCACTGGGTTTTTAATTATGCAAATAGTACTACTATTATCAATATGAATGACAGTGTTCATGAAATTGTACCCATAGTCAAGAAGTTGGTTTTGAAGCCATAGGACTTGACCACAGCAACTTGCAGCAGCTACATATTCAGCTTCAGTTGTTGAAGTGGCCACAATTGTTTGCTTCTTACACTGCCATGAGATAAGTCTGCACCCAAGGAATTGACATCCTCCAGTTGTTGACTTTCTGTCCAAGCTGGCACCAGCATAATCACTATCTGAGAATGCTACCAAGTCAAAAGGTGACTCCCTTGAATACCATAGACCCAACCTAGGTTGACCCTTGAGATATCTAAAAATCCTCTTGACTGCTGTTAAATGAGAAACCTTTGGAGTTACTTGAAATCTTGCACAAGCACAAACAGAGAACATGATGTCAGGTCTTGATGATGTGAGATACATCAAATAACCTATCATAGATCTGTAAGTGTGTACATCTACATTGTCTCCATCTAAATCTTTAAGAAGTGGCTTCTCAGAGTCCATTGGTGTGCTTGCCATTTTTGAATCAGCAAAGTTGAACTTCCTTAGTATCTCAACAACATATTTATCTTGACTAATAAATATGCCTTCACATGATTGTTTAACTTGCAAACCCAAAAAGAATGTAAGTTCTCCCATAGAACTCATCTGAAACTTATTGTGCATAAGTTTCTCAAACTTCAAACACATCTCCTTCCTTGTAGATCCAAATTTGATATCATCCACATACACCTATACTAGCAAAAGATCACTCTTGTGCTTCTTGATGAATAATGTCTGATCAATCTTGCCTCTTTGAAATCCATTTTTAATTAAGTAGGAAGCCAGTGTTTCATACCATGCTCTAGGTGCCTGATGAAGGCCATAAAGAGCCTTAACTACTCTGTACACTTTTTCTGGATGGTCAGGATCAATGAACCCTAGAGGTTGTGAGACATACACCTCTTCTTCAATAGTACCATATAAAAATGCACTCTTGACATCCATTTGATAAACTGTGAAGCCTATAAATGAAGCATAAGCTAAGAAAAGCCTAATTGCCTCAAGTCTTGCTACTGGAGCAAAAACCTCATCATAGTCTATACCTTCTTGTTGTGTGTACCCTTGGGCTACTAATCTAGCCTTATTCCTAATCACTATGCCCCTTTCATCCCTTTTATTCTTGAAAACCCATCTAGTGCCAATTACCTTTTCATCTTTAGGTAAATCAACTAGCACCCAAACCATCTGAATCTTAAACTGAAGAATCTCCTCTTGCATAGCTTCCACCCAGCTTGAATCATCTAGGGCTTTAAGAATGTTCTTTGGTTCTGCCTGAGAGAGAAAACATACAAACAAGCAAGAGTTGGAAAACTCATGCTGCTTTGAAGCATAAAGGGCATCAAGAAGCCCTTTTTGGTCTGAAGACATCATTTGTCACCTTGTCTTCACACCTGATTGTACATCTCCAATCACATTTTCTAGGGAGTGGACTTTGTGAATCCTGGTGTGTGGGGTTGAAGGAACTTGATAGTTAGATGTGATATTGCTCAAATCCATCTTTATCTGAGAAATCTGCTTCATTTGAGTCTGAAGGGCCAGCAGTAGAATCATTTGGCCTAGCAGCAGAAAAATTAAGCCTAGCAGTAGAATGCTCTGTCTCAGCAGTACTATCATCAGCAGAAACATTTTGTTGTTCCTTTGTTCCATCTTCCTTGTGTTCATCTTCTTTAGCTTTACCAGAAGAAGATTCATCATTTGTTGAGGTTGAAGCCACACTGGTACTTATTGGCATCTATACAAGATCTTGATTTGTCTTCTTGACTAACGCTGCCTCATTTGTTGTTTGTGAACCTGAAAAATCATTAGTTTCTGCAACAACAGGCACATAATTCATAGAATGGGTTAGTGACTCAAGATCAAATAGCCAATTAGGACCTTGACCTGCTACATTGGATTTATTCTCTAGAAATTCCACATGCAGGTTCTCATCTACTCTTCTAGTTCTCAAGTTGTATACTCTAAAAGCTTTGCTATTGAGAGAATATCCAACTAAGAATCCTTCATCTGCTTTGCCATCAAACTTTCCAAGATGGTCTAAGGTATTCAGAATTGTCACATGACATCCAAAAGGTCTAAGAAATCCTATTGCAGGAGTTCTACCTCTAAAAAGTTCATATGATGTCTTATTGTGTAAGATGTTCACAATAACAATAACACACGTATGGATTAGATATGGATCGAATAGTATAAGAATCTAGAGAGAGAAGTAGAAATTGGGAGCCTTTAGAGAGAGAAAGTGAGATGTAAGATTAGTAGTGAATGAAAGGTCCAACCCTTCCCTTGTGTGGGAAGGGCTTTATATAGTAATACATAGGGTGCCCGGTGTGGGCTGTAGAGTGAGCTGACAGTGGGTAAAGACCCGACCCACTCCACAAATACTATTGTAACTAAGCTAATAATAATAATAATACTAGTAATCCTACGAGCTATTAAATGCTAACATGTACTCGGGGTGACCGAGTCTTCAGATGAATATTTATATTCCTAACAATCTCCCCCTAAGGGAGGTCACCCCGGAAATAATTTTCTGAATTCTAGCATTCTATCATATGATCTTGACTTCATAGCTCGTAGACTTTGATTCTTCAATGTCATTAGTCTTTGTGCCTTTCATCAGTGATCTTTCGATGACCGTTCTTTTGTCTTGGATGATCTTTGGTGATTCTTTGATGTCATCATCCAACGTATGTCTCCAGGTCATCTTTTAGCATTATGTCTCCATGTGATGTTGTGATATTTGGGTCGACATGTTCACACTTTTCTGAATCATGATTTTCTGCATCAGAGTTGCGGAAGCAGTGTTGAAGGTCTTTTAGATATCATGATTTCGTTGATTATGATGATGATGGTGTAGTGTGAGCATGTGGTAATGGATTGGCATCTTGTTCAACAATCAGCTACAACTGTACTCAGCTACAACCGCCAGGTGTTCCTGCATACGACAGTTAGCAATAAAATGTCCGGCACTTATAGGTTTGGATTTCGAGATTGTTAACAGCATAGTGTGAAAACTCTCTCTAATCCTTACCAAGGCCGTTCCTAATCGAAAACCCACAGAGGGCTTACAAGATCCACCGTAGTAAATCAACGATTAGGTGAGTCGTTGGAGTTCACTCCATGACTGTAGACCGTTTGACCCGCCGTGACCACTAAGCGTAATCCACAAGGAATTACCGAAGTGACCTGCTTTCAGGGCTGTTTGATGTTGACCCTGGCAGGAATTTCCATTCAATCACTGAGAATTACATTTGTAAATTCCCTCATAAATGTTCTGGCAGATTGCTAAGATCTGCGTAGGACTCATAAGTTTACAACTGGTGTCCTTAATGTTGAACAACCAGTGTAGAAGTAACACGTGTTCCTATGAGATCTTATGATGCATCTCGTGGCTCTAGACTCGATAAGCGCTTTTTTGGTAGTCGGAGACTAGAGCGGTGTCTTTTGTTTCAATATCAACATAACTCATAAGGAGCGGTCGATAGATTATGCAGGGTTCCCCATGAAAATGAAACAAGTCCTTTTAAGAGAACTTGAGTGGTTTAGAAGGTTTAGTGCAGTGCGTCACTGGGTCCATGACGTCTTGTCTTCAATACCGGTGTTACCTTAGTAACCACCAGTAGCATATGAATTGAACCCGGTTTCTGCCCTAAGGTTGAATAATTGGAGGGCTATTTCTTTTCACCCTTTCTCATTTCATTTCTTTTTAATTCTTCAACCCCTTCTTTCTCCTTTCTCACATTACTCCTTTTTTCATAATCATACCTAAGGACTTTCTAATACTAACTATTTTGTATTGTCCTTGGGTAGATCCCTCCGGCTCTGGCGGATCATAGGACGGTTTTCCTAACCTTAGCCACCTTATAACACCGTGACTATCCTATGTTGCCATAAACTAAAATCCTTGAAAAATCTCTCAAAGTGTTCATGATTATGAAACACATTTTGCTAACACTTTGAGAGTTTACATTTTTCAAATTCTCCCCCTTAACATGTGCACATATGTTTTAAATTAAAATTTGCACATGTTGGGTAGAGATTGCAGTTTTTGAATTGATCCACTTTCAGTGAACATGACCGATTCGAGACACGCTTACATCACTAGTTAGACTAGCTTGAAATTATTACCCGGCCTGGTCACATCCACAGAAAGTTTCTCGAAATGGTACACTCTACTCAGATACGTCCTCCTCGAGACACGCATACATCACTGGTTAGACCAGCTTGAAATTATTACCCGGCCAGGACGCATCCTTTCGATTAATGACAGTTTATGTTTCGTCAATTCATTGGTGAAGTCTGAGTTACGCTCACATGAGATGCCATCTCCTTTTTGTATCTATAAACCATTTGCTCCCCCTCAATATGTGCATTGATATACAAAAGAGTTTAGCACATATGGGAGAGCTTACATTTACGTCTAAAACATCACATTTTATCAGATTTCATATTTAAATCACATTCTCTCCCCCGATCAAAAATTTCAAACCCTTTGAGATTTGTGATCCTAATTGATTTAAATAAGTTAGAAAATTATGGGAGAAAATGTGGTCAGGTTTAATATATTCTGATAATGAGACATTACGATGCTCCCCCTCAATCTATGAGAGAGTGTCACTGCTGATGTTGCACAATGCTTAAAAAGGTGTCAAAATTTTGAACAAATACTCTCCCCCTCAATTAATGATCCGTTTTCTATTTAAAGAGCTGTTGTCATTCAATTGAGCGTTAAGTATTTGTGAAAATTTAAGTCCAGTTACCACCTTGTGAAACACCAAAACTCTCCTAAAGAATCATAGAAGATAAAGAGTTTGTGGTGCAAAGAAGACTTCTCTTCTTATACAAGAAATAATGCACTGAAACGTACATCAGTTCGAAGAAACATGGATATAAAGTAATCCATGCCCAGGTGAACATCACCCAGTTGGAGGAACAACCGTCTTTTTGGCGACATGCTTTCCCCATTATAAAGCGCGGGTTGCAGTATGAAGTAACTGCAAGCCATTTAGGCATGTTTTAACTGGTTAGTATAACTTTTGCTCGAGCTTCATTTAAAGACCCGTGTCATTATTGAATGATATTTCTAGGTCCGTAAATGTTATCGATAAACAGAAGACATGCCTAGAAGAACTATTTTTTGTATTTTTTGTTTTTCTGATTTTTAGGGCTTTTATAGGCTTTATATTTTTCTATTTTCTTTTTGGTTTTAGATATATACACGTATATACAAGGATATGTGAAGCCAATCCTTTACTCCTCCTTTTCTTCTTGAAGAAATTTGAGTGTTTCAGGTGTCAAGCTCTTCATACCAAGACGAGGGAGAATAAACTGAAACCGTTCTCTCGGAAGTGCCTTGGTGAAGATGTCAGCCAACTGAAACTCCGTCCGCACGAAGTATAGTTCAACAATCCCTTTTTCAACCTGTTCCCTTATGAAGTGATGCTTGATATCTATGTGCTTCGACCAGGAGTGTTGGACATTGTTACAACAAAGAGCAATAGCGCTTTTGTTGTCACAATACAGAGGAATCTTGTTGTATGCATAGCCATAGTCAGAAAGTTGTGATCTCATCCACAGGATTTGAGCACAGCAAGCAGACATAGAAATGTACTCGGCCTCTGTAGAAGATATAGAAGTGCTCATCTGCTTTTTAGAAGATCAACTAACCAACTTTTCCCCCAAAAACTGAGCTCCCCCCGAAGTACTTCGACGAGTATCTTGACACCCGGCATGATCAGCATCAGCATAAGCCGTGAGTTCCATTGCAGTGTCCTTAGAGTACCAGAGACCCATATGAACAGTGCCTTGAAGATATCTGAAGACTCTTTTCACTGCTTCCAGATGCTTTTTGGTAGGCTTGGATTGGTACCGAGCGCACATACATACTGCGAACAGAAGATCAGGTCTACTAGCAGTGAGATACATCAAGGATCCAATCATACTTCTATACTTTGTTTGATCAACCAGGATCCCAGAGAGGTCTTCATCCAGCTTTGATCTTTCAACCATGGGAGTGTCAAAAGAATCACTTGAATCAAATCCAAACTTCTTCAAAATTTCGTATGCATATTTGGATTGATTAATGAAGATGCCTCCGGGACTTTGAGAGATTTGCAGACCTAAGAAAAATGACATTTGTCCCATCATCGACATCTGGAACTTAGAACTCATCTCCTTTGAAAACCGATCACATTCTCTAGGATCAGAAGAGGCAAAGATAATGTCATCTACATATATCTGAACATGAAGTAGATGTTTGCCCGCCTTTCGGTTGAATAGCGTGGGATCAACAACACCTTTGGAAAATCCGTTTGCAAGAAGGAACTTGGACAGTGTGTCATACTAGGCCCTAGGTGCCTGCTTCAAGCCATAGAGGGCCTTCTTCAAGCGATAGATATGAGTGGGATGATCAGCGTCCACAAATCCTTCTGGTTGACTCACATAGACTTCCTCCTTTAAGTCACCATTCAAGAAAGCTGTCTTAACATCCATCGGGTAGACTATCATATTTTGACTAGCAGCATTTGCGAGAAAGATTCTAATGGCTTCTATTCGTGCAACCGGAGCAAAAGATTCTTCAAAGTCTATGCCCTCTTCTTGTCGATACCCTTTTGCAACTACCCGTTCCTTGTTCTTCAGAACATCACCATGCTCATCAAGTTTCACCTTGAAGATCCACGTTAGAGCAATGATCATTGCACACTCTGGATGTAAAACCCCGAAATTTAACATAATATGAAATGACAAAAATACCCTCGAATTTAAATTTTTGAGAACTTACGAATATTAACTAAGTAACACTAACCTAAGTTCCAATATAATTAAAACCTTACATTATACAATGTGTACAAAAAAAAAAAAAAAAAAAGAGAAAGAAGACTATATATGCCGCCCCCCCCCCCTTGACCACAATACGGTCCAAGTTCCTATACTAAATAAGATTGATTAGGCCCATAATGATAATTGATCCCCTTCCTAATTTATGGAAATCAAAATACTCGGCATTCCATTTTTTTTTGTATAACCGATCTAAAAAAAAGAAAAAAAAAAAAAAAAAAAAAAAAAAAAAAAAAAACCAAAAAGGAACCCTAAACTCCATCTCTAACAAAAGTGTCGGCCTCCCTTTCTTCCTACTGCTGCTGCTGTCGACTTGTATACCAAAAAGGAGTTCTTGAATCTTGTTCTTATTCTAAGGTAACCATGTAACACAATCTAGTCTTGATCTATATGAATTCGTGAAACCAATATTAATCAAAACATGTGTTTTTGTCCTTGTCTTACTGCTGCTGTTCGATCCAAAGATGGAGAAGAAAGGATTCGTTCGTGTGTTAACTTTGTAGTGTTCGTGTTCTTCGTGGTCTACGAGGGTATTGTGTTACCTTACCTCGTTCAATCTTTGTTATGATCTTGTGTTCTAGTAGATATTGTCACATGAAATAATAAAAGAGGTTACATAAAATCATGAATCATAAAACCCTAAATCTTAATATGTAAAGCGACACAGGTGTGTGTGATGGTTTTAAATTGTTTTGAATATGTATGACCTGTTATTAATCGACCTAGACATGATACGAACTCATCTATAATCGTTATGTGTCAAGAACTAATGATTGGAATGACGAAAACCTAAGAGAATACATGATATATTAAGAACTGCTACTGGCCTGGAAAAAGGACCAATTTTAATCGAATGTATCTAATTGATGTGAACGTGTATTTTGGTGTTTCTGGAGTCTAGAACTAAATTCAATGAAATAGCTACCTGGGAAAATTTATCTTGTAATTTTTAGAGGCATGGATGGTTACTTTTTGATTTTTAGAAAATTAAGTGTCAAATCGAATTCGTATGTCTGGAAAAGCAGTCTGGGTTTTTGAATTTTAATTTACAAACCGTATCGAATTAGAAGGTTTCCTTTGAATTGAGTAATATTTGAAATGTCTAATAGTTACTGGAATTTTTGTAGAATTTTATAAATTTTATTGATGGGGTAAATAATTAATTTCTTTTCGGGTGTTTCATCAGATACGATTCTGGGACAGGTTAGGGAAATGGAATTTTCATTCGTACCTATACGAGTTAATAAAATCTGAAAAAATTAGGTAAAATACTAGGGACATTTAGGTATCTCTGTGAATTTTTGTAGATTTTATTTCGAAGTTCTACTATGATTTATGAATTATTTGAAACAGGTCCAGATCATACCTAAAACCTGATAAAGTGTAATATGACATTTAAAAGGTGTTAATTGTTTATGTTCTAATACTAAAGGGTCTAAATTGTTATTTTGCTAATACTAAAGGACTTAACTTGTAAGAACCTGTAATCTTATAATAATTACACTTTATACCCTAATTTTATGATAATTGCATAATTGGTCCTTAAACTTATCATAAGTACTTAATAAACCCTCAAATTTGTAAAACTACCATAATGACCTTAATTGTATGAAAATAACCTTATGAACCTTAAACTACTAAAATGGTCATCATTAAATACTTTAAGTTGATTAAACGGGAATGTTAATGACAAGAGTTACTAAATATGGAGAATCACTTAAAATGAGTAAACTTACTTAAAGTGGAAACTTGCTAAATCTGGAAAGCTACTTAAAATGGAAGGATAACTAAAAATAGTAATTCTGTCTTCTACTCCTTTAGGTTCGAAGAGGGAGTGATTTGATCCCTGTCAGTTTTGCTACTCTTGTGTTCTTTCATTCGTAATAAGGTACAGATATTCTGCCTTTCTTGTAAGGAGCCTTCGTTTCTCTTGACTTCTGATTTTGATTCGTTTAGGATTCCCTAAGCCATTGCTATGTTCCCCTTGTATTGTGAACCTTGACTTGAACTTTTGCCTTGAACTCTTGTCTTGATCATTTGTTTCGAATCCTGCCTTGGACCCTATTATGTTTCCTTGATACTTGACATGACCTGTTCATAACCTGGTAACCTGAATATTTAGGACCCTGGGATACTTAAAGGTTCATAGGATTTTATAACTACTTTTCTAAATTACATATGAAGAGGTTTTGAAAATTGCTTTTAAAGACTTTCATTATGAAAACTGATTTAAAGACCACTTTATTTTAAAACCATTTTAAAAGGATTACTTTTTAATAAATTGACATGAACCTTCTGGTATTTGACTTTCTGATATTGACCTCCTGATAGTGAACCCCTGCATTGATCTCCTGTCTTGAATCCTGATATGAAATCTGATATGAAACTTAATATAAAACCTGAGACTTGATACTTGACATGGACCCACAGTTTGAGACTACGAGCCACCCACTAGGCATGAGGGTTTCATGTCCATGTCATTGATGCACCGGTGGCATGACTCTAGGGCAGGAGAGTGATGACCTGTCCCGTCCCTGACCTGATTTATACTTGTTACGTAGAGGAAGACCCTGTGGCCTACTGGGGCGTATGGATGCATCCTAGACCTGACCTGATTTGTTTGTATTACTTGTATTATCTGGTGACTGACGAGTGTGTGCGATACACGTCTTTCACAATCCTGGGAGCCCGCGACTCCAACCCCTGGAGGTATCCCCTCACCCTGTACCTGGTATGCTGAGGTCACCCCTCCATACACCCTGATATGTGATTTGATATGATATGTACTGTTTCTGGGCTCGTGGTGGATTACTGTTTATGTTACCCTATGACTTGATACTAGACTTGACCTATTTCGACTTGGGCTGGTGGTGGGTTACGTTTTCTTTTACACTGAGCCATTGTAACCATTTCTTGATAATCTTTTCCATTGTCCTTTCTACTCTTGTTACACCTTGTGCCATTTCATTATTTCACCATCCCTTATTACTGCTTTGTATCGTTATATCTGTTCACTGAGCTTTCGTAGCTCAGCCGCGTTTCTTTTTCCCGCGGCAGGTTTTAGTTTGGAAGCTGGGTATGAGCGGAGAATACCATGGATATAGAAGGCCCGACTAGCTATGGAAGAGTATTAGAAGAACTTATTGTTAGACTTAGAAACTTTTGTATTGTAACCTTGTAGTTCATATTTCCTTTGTAACCATTGAATTCTATTGTATTATTAATGTCAAATGCTTGTGTTTGTTCTGATATGGAACCATCGTTGTGACATTTTTACCCTTGTCGGATTGGGGTGTTACACTGGTGGAGGCACTAATTCCCATACTCAAAGTCGATCAAATTCATGAATTTCATCTTGTATAGCATTGAACCAACAGTCTTTGGACATAGCTTCATTAGCATCTTTTGGCTCGACTTTGGATATTACTGAATTAAAGAAACACCACAGTGCATCGGTGGCAAGTTGTTTTCTTGTAGATACCGGATGCGAAGGATTACCAATGATGTTGTCAATTGGATGATCATTGGTCCATTTTCTGAGATGATCATGGGGTTGAGGGTTTTGAACTGATGTTGCCGTGTTGTGATCTTCTGAAGAAGATGTATCAGTTGAAGACTCAGGAGCAAATATGTTCTCAAACGGAACATCATCAACAGGAGCAAAAGGATTAACTTCAAAAGAATTTTTTTCTGCAAAACCTTGATGTACCGAAGAAGACTGAATATTTGGTGATGAGGGCGATTGACTGGCAGGTGGAGCATCTTGACTGATTGATACAGATACAGATGGACCTTCTGAGTTCTGTGGAATTTGAGCATCAGCAACAGGAGGTACAGGTGGAGCTTCCGTAGTGGTATTTACTGTTGGTGGCTCAAAATATTCGTCAAACATCGAATCAAATAGCTTCTTTAACTCTTCACTAGTGGGAGGTACATAAGGAACTATAGGCGTGGGATTCTGTACAAGACCTGAACTAATTGGTCCAGGTGTCAATAGATTATGTGTGGGTCCAGAACTGGTTTGTTCAGGAGCCGTTTGCTCAGTCAGCTCATCGAATGTAACGTGAATGGTTTCCATGATTTTTCGGGTTCTCTTGTTGTAGATTCTATACCCCTTGCGATCTGGTGCATACCCAACGAAGAAACCTACATCTGCTTTAGCTTTTAGCTTTCCCAAATCTTGACCATCATTTGTCGGATAGCACAAAGCACCGAACACACGAAGAAAGGAAAGATCTGGTTTCTTCCCATGTAACAGCTCGTAAGGAGTTTTGTTGTGAAGAGTGTGTATCAAGGAACGATTTTGGGTGTAACATGCAGTAGCAATTGCTTCTGCCCAAAGAAACATCGGAGCCTTAGAATATATTAGCATAGTTCTTGCAGCTTCCACTAGAGTACGATTTCATCTTTCAACAACACCGTTTTGCTGAGGAGTGCGTGCAACACTTTTCTGATGAGTTATGCCAATATCTTCATAAAATTGTCTGAGTTGTTGGTTAACAAACTCAGTTCCATTGTCCGTCCGGATGATTCTGACAGTTTTGTTCAGCCTTACCTGTAACTGCTTGATTAGTTTAATGATAACCTCTGGAGTTTCATCCTTGGTTCTCAAAAACTTTACCCATGTAAATCGAGAGTAGTCGTCGACCACCACCAGAACATACTTCTTTCCATTGATACTTTGCACTCTCATTGGTCCGCACAGATCCATGTGAAGGGTATGAAGAACTTCCATGATGGTATTGATGGTTTTGGGTTTGTGAGTATGTTTCTTGCTTTTGCCCAATTGACATGCAGAACAAAGATGATCTTTCTCAAATTTTAGTCTGGGCATGCCCCGTACAAGATCTTTGTGAGACAAGTCATTTATGGTGCCGAAGTTCAAGTGATTCAAACGACGGTGCTAAAGCCATGATTTAGTCTTCGAGGCCTTTGAAAGCAAGCATATAGGAGAGGACCTCATCATTTCTTCAATTGAGATGGTGTATAAATTGGTACCACGACTGCCTTTAAGAAGATCAACACCATCTAACTCTCTGACGAAACAAGTGTGTTTTTTGAAAGCAACTTCAAGATCGGAGTCACAAAATTGACCAACAGAAAACAGGTTATGTCCTAGTCCTTCCACATAGTATTCTCGGGAAATTTGTTGACATAAATAAATGCCTAAAAACATTATCAATATTTATTCATATCTCTATGTTTTGATGATCACAAAATGTAAACTCATTAAAACATAAACTTATAAATTAAACAAGTACTTAGTTGTAAATATTCACTTCTACAACTAAAATCACTTAAGGTATGAATGAACTAATGCTAAATGCATTATATGATCAAAGGAACATTTTCTTAATAACTATATTTTTTATAAAACATCAAAAACATTTTATATATTTTTGAAAAACATTTTTGGTATTAAATAAAAATGTTTAATCTTTTAAAAAAATATGAATTCAAATTTTTAACCAAAATCAGTTAAAATGTTCCAGAAAAACCTTCCCCACAAAAGGACAAAATTGGCCAACGTTCAGTAGGGGCGGCCCCCTTAATTTTGCTAGGCGGCCCCCTTAATAATTAAGGGGACCGCCCCCTATTTAAGGGGACCGCCCCCGCTCCAGTAGGCTCCAGCTGTCCAGATTTTTCCCTATAAATACCAGCCTTCCCCTGGATTTTTACTCACCCTTTTGCACTAAAACTTTTTGTTGTAGATCTCATTTCATATCTTAGAAAAACCTTTGATCATGTAATCTTAAGCATTGGTTTCCAAGTGATCCAAGCTTCCACCATCCAAGTGCAAAAGAAGAATACTTCTATCAATCAAGATTAGAAGTATTACAACTTAGTATCATCTTGTTACTTAAGTTGTGTGTTCAACAAAGTTTGTAAATCATTCATTCATTTGTATGTAAGGTGTGTGTTGTAGATTAGTGTTGTGTGTAAGTAGTGAAGATGTTGTATAAGTAGTTGTGGTATAGAAGTTGTGAGGTCAAAGTGTAGAAGTCGTGAAGCCGTGGTGTAGAAGTTGTGAAGCCGTAGCTTAGAAGACATGAAGTCCTTGTGTTGAAGTCATGAAGCCGTAGCATAGAAGCTGTGAAGCGGTAGTGTTAAAGTTGTGAAGTCCTAGTCGTGAAGTTCTTGTGTTGAAGTCGTGAAGCCATAGCATAGAAGCTGTGTAGCGGTCGTGTTGAAGCAATGAAGTCCTAGTCGTGAAGTCCTAGTGTTGAAGTCGTGAAGCCATAGCATAGAAGTTGTGTAGCGGTCGTGTTGAAGCCGTGAAGTCCTAGTCGTGAAGTCCTAGTGTTGAAGTTGTGAAGCCGTAGCATGGAGGTTGTGTAGCGGTCGTGTTGAAGTCGTGAAGCATTCGTGAAGCCGTTGTGAAGTAGTCGTGAATAAGTTGTGAAGAAGTTGTGTTGTGAAGTTGTGAGATTGGTTCTAGCTACGATTAGAACTCGACATTTAGCTTTGTGTCGTTAAACCCGTGTAAGCCAAAGTTGTGTACGGTTTTCTCCGCCATAAGGGAGCTTATTGAAGTTGTGAAGAAAACTCTCAAGCAAGGTGTGCTCGGGGAGTGGAGTAGGGCAAGGAAGGTGTCCTTGTAGCCGAACCACTATAAATCTCTCGTGTCTCGGTTAGATCTTTCCATACCTTATTTATTTCTTTACTTGCATCGTCATTACTTTCATACACATAGGTTTATATAATTGCTAGTATTAATTAGAGGTCGACTTCACATAAAGATCAATTTGAAAATCCATTCAAGAAACCAAAACTTTTACAATCAATTTAAAAGAATACATATATAACTAATAATAAGGTTCAAGTTTTATTTTTCATACAAACTTGAATATAAGTGTTTTAAAAATAAACAAAGGTTTTTATAATAAAATTAAAAAGATATAAAACTATTCAACCCCCCCTTCTAGTTTTCCACAATTGGTATCAAGAGCCACGTCAATCAAGATCTTTAAAATATACTGTATTTTAAAACTTGAATCGATCTATGGAATTCGAAAAATATCTAGAAGGGGAATCTTTGCTAAAACCACCACTATTTGAAAACTATACTTTTCTTGAATGGAAAAATAAATTTGAAACTTATGTGAAATCAATTGATCTAGATCTTTGGCATGTCATTTCGATTGGTGATTTTCAACTAACAAAAACGGATTTTGAAAGTAAAACAAAAACGGATTTTGAAACTCAAAATGATTATTTAAAAACTAAGAATAACAAAAATAATGAAGCTAAAATAATTATTTACAAAACCTTGCCGAAAGTTGAATATGAAAGAATATCTTTCTGTAAAACGGCAAACGATATTTGGAAAAATCTCTTAAACTTTCATCAAGGAAAATGTCAAGCCAAAGATAAGGATTTTGATCTTGTACATGAATTAGTTATCTTAGAAAATTTAATAGATAAACATTTAGATAAAATAGATACATGTGCTACTAGTTCAAATGTTGTTAATGTAGGTATTAACGACGAAGACTACATGAATCAACTCCAAAGTGAACTCAATCCAAAATCATGGAGTGACACAGACGAAGGAGAAGATCATGATCCGTACAAGACATGTTCGGGTCAAGCCACTTCGGTTTAAATAAGATCATCATCTGAGACATTACGAAGAAAAGCTAGGACGTGAGGTAAGTTCTCTATTTAAAATTTCATAAGTAATTACTTCATGCATATAATCTTATTAATGCCTTAGGATATGCTTAGTCTGATAGGTTGCTTTGCCTTTACACTTTAGTTATAGTCGTTCTGTGGCTTAATAAACTAGAAACCCTTTAGTTAGCCCCCCTAAGTGTTAGTGAACCAAGCAATCTTAATATTTGGTACTCTTCGATAGGTAAATTTAGGAACTTAATTTCTTCTAAAAAGAGAATGACTACTGGAGAATCTATTGACTAGAAACTCAATTTGACCTAACGGTTGAATTGCTTCTATGTTAGAAGTTGGGAGTGTGTAACCCGTAAAAACGGTCGTGTTTAGCCTGAATTGAGCACCACTAGTAATAGTCTCATACTCATTCTCCAACTTGAATACATTATTCTTCCTAAATATACCTAACGATAGTTTACTGTTATGAACTTTGCTTTTCACTAGAGCTTTTCATTCCTAGATTTATGTCATCTTGCGTATATAAAATTTCTAGATGTTTACTTGCTCCTATGTGATTTGACTGCATGCCTTCGTAATTATTTGTTTAGTTGTTGAATGCATTGTCATTATAATAGCTTTTGTTTTTCTCTAACTACTCTGACATGATGTATTTTTGTATTTAGTCATAATACATGCGTAAATGTCATAGGATATGTAGAAAGAGGTAGCATGTGACAATAGACTTGAGCATGAGATCTTTTATAAACCATTATTTTTTAAACCTATAATTAATGGGATTTATTTTTAAATTTGCAAAAACTTCACATTTTGGAAAAATAATTTTTCAAAAGATTATGACACATTTTTATTTTACATGTTTCACCATCCTACCTTTCTTCCAAACTTGTGTCCATAATTACGTGTTTATCAAAACCAAAGATTGGAAAAATATGTTTTCTTTTCTCATAAAAACATTTTGAAATAAAAGCCAAAACTATTTCATTAATACATTTTTCACATCCATATAAAACCTACTTTCAAACATTGTTGAATAATGCCAAAAACATTTCTTTAAATCATGCTTGGTGATCTCATATATGTCATATATACTTGTGTATATGTGATGAACTCAAATAAGTACATTTTATTACTATCATTTATCCTATTAATTTGACTTGTTTTATTATATTATGTATGAGGATTGATACTTAATCGTTTACTTTTGTAATTCTCAGGTAAAAACAAGCATTTGGTGAAACTTAGCGATTTTGGACTAATTATGGAGCAAAACAAGCAAGAAGTTAAGAGTCTACTGAAATGTACAAGATCAAGATGAATCTGCTCTAGATGCGCCACATCTCACTTATTACATACGGCGCATCACTATCAAGATTTCACCAGATACGATCCAAGATACAAGTGGACATGCGCCGCATCTATTTATGGAGTTACGCCGCATCTTCTGGCGGTGTACGAATATTCCTGAATATATTAATCTTGGACCCCACGCGAAGTTAAGTCAATGCGCCGCATCTACTTACTAGATGCGCCGCATCTTACCCTCAGACAGAAACTATAAATACCCCAAGACCAGACGAATTCCGTAGCTTTAGTCAACACATATATTAAAGACCAGAGAAACCTAAGGCCGAATTCAGACGAATAGGCAGCACAAGACACACCCGAACGAAGATACAAGAGCTGTAAGAAGGTGCTGCATGTGTTTAATTCATTAAGTAGTTTTGTTTTATTGTGTTAGTAAACTTTAATTCATCAGGATTGATGGCTTGTGTAATGTGACAACGGAAAGATTGAACTCCCTTAAAACTGCTTTCCCATCAATTAAAGTTTATATGTTGATGTCTTTGGTTACTACTTATTAGTGCATTGATAACCTCTGTGTTTATTAGTGGCCTGCGCATTTGACTACGGAAGAGAATGTGGCTCCCACGGTTGTTACTAAATTGATCACTTAGGAATAACTTTTAGACATAAGTAATCATTAAGGGTTTACTCGCCGATAAGAATAGGACCAACGAGAAAGGATTAACTACATACACTTCATATAAAACTATCAATAAAACAAGTGACAATCTACTTAATCATAAGGACATATCTTCTTATTGTCTCGAGTATTTATCTGTGTACGTGTGTGCTATTCGCTGATTCGTGCCTATTTGTTTAGTTTATTATTTAATTGCAACCAAATCGTGCCAGTCTCTCAGGCTGAACCCCCTTGCGTTAGATTAGGTTGTATAGCTAACTTAATATATTAAAATACTGATTAGAATAACGAGATAATACGTTCCACTCTTAGTGATCGACACTCTACTTACCATTATATTCATACTGACCGGGTACACTGCTCGTTAAGTGTGTGTGTTATTGATAAGTCGGCTAAATATAAATTTAAAACTTGAGTAGGCATTAATACTGCTAAACCGCAACGACACATCGCACCGCATCAATATGATACTTATAAGTGAACTAAATCAAAAATGAAAAATCATGGTTTACTTATTAAAGATCTCACTTGGTACAAGTCTAGAAGTCCATGCTATCACAACTCCACATTCCCTTGTACATAGGTAATCAATAGGATTAATTAACTAGCTTATTAATCTTCCTAAATATGATACTATGAATTACTTGGTGCTATGTAGTGTTTTCTTGTCTAACATATATATGTTACATGCTAAATGAGTTGTTTGCATGCTAGATAATAATGAAAAAACGACTGGATACAATCCAAAAGGATGCACTCCATTTCGTCTTGTATACGGAAAAGCATGCCACCTACCGGTCGAAATTGAACAAAGTGCATATTGGGCTTTGACGAATTGTAATATGGATATGGAAGCTGCAACGAAGAACCGTTTCATGGAACTTAATGAACTATATGAACTAAGAGATGAGGCCTACAAAAATACTAAGATCTACAAAGAAAGAACTAAAAGATGGCATGACTCGAGGTTACGTGGGGATAAAACGTTTACTATTGGAGAGAAAGTGCTACTATTTAATTCCAGATTAAAGATGTATCCTGGTAAACTTAAATCAAGATGGACGGGTCCGTTCGTTGTCAAGAAAGTGTATCCTTATGGAACTATTGAAATATGCGATAAAAATGGTTATATATTCAAAGTAAACGGGCAACGTGTGAAGAAATACTTTGATAATAAAATTGAGGATAATGAGAACGAGGTGGTGGAGTTTGAACCTGAAGTATTGGAGTGAAGAGTTGAACGTGAGTCTAACTTGAAGACTCTGGAATAAAGACAAGTGCTGACCGGGAGACAACCCGGAGAAATTTTTATTATTCTGTTTTTGTGTCGAGTCAGTCAGGCCGCAGAGGATACGGCGCATCTCAATCCCAAGATGCGACGCATCTCCTGCACAGGTCATATCTTTATTTTTCTGCATTTTTTATATTTCGTCTTTAAAACTTTTTATCAGTTTATTTTAATGCGGCGCATCCCTGGTTAAGGATGCGATGCATCTTCTATTCTGATCCGTATTTATTCCAGGCTCGATACGGCGTATCTTCTTCCATAAGATACGGCGCATCGACTGACCTGATGATTTTCATTTTTAATTTTTAAGTTTTATTTTAACTAACTACTAATGTATTATGCAAGTTTGAACCTTTCTTAACTTAGGTGTGTTAAAAGCCTTGGTGGTATTATAGATTCCTGCACTTCCTGTGGATACAATGATTATGAAGCTTTAACGTTCTAATCCACAAGAAGATGATTTTTGCTCTTATACAAATGGAGGATCATACCGAGCAAATCTCAGGGGAGTTTTTCTGTTCTAATTCTTTTATTTTCCAGTTTTTATCCTTTTATACAAACAACGAGGACATTGTTTAACTTAAGTGGGGGGATTGGAGAATTAGAACACTTAACACTTACTTGTCCTAAACTTTTCAAAATATGCTTAAAATGCGCTTAATATATCAAAATTTAAAATTTTTAGCATGTTTTTGTTTAAGATCTAAGTTGCATTGCTGCACACATGACGTTATTTTCAAAAATTGTGATTTTTCAAAATTCACAAATCTATGAGTGTGCCGGTGACTTGTAAACTTTAGAACTTAGCTTGTATACTATTCGAGACCACCATAATAAGTATTATTTATATAATTGGAATGACTTGTCTAAATTGGTAAAATTTCTAGGATTACACCTAAATAGTCCATTATATGTTATGTGTTATTAGCTAACTACACTGGTTAGTTAACTCCCGTATAAACTCTTTTGTTACTCTCACTTTTAGAGTAAGATACCCCTAGAAAAACATTCAGAGCCATTCCTTTCGTTTCTTACACCTTTGTTAAAATGTTTCGTTACACCCTTACACCTTAGCCTACCCTGTAGATTAAAATCCGTGGTTGGTTAATTGCTTTAGGCAAAGTGTGTTTCCTTACATTACCTGTGTTCGCGTGCGTAATTCATTATCTTTGGTTAGGTCGGGAAATTGCACAATGCAATTGGAGTGAAAGTAAATATTGTATATCTTTGAGTTTATTTTTCGTGTGTTTACTACTTTCACTATTACCGTTATTTCTGAAGTCATGAAAAGTATGGAAAAATTATCCAGAATTATCATTATAGTGATGTGGTGAAATTTTACACATCTATGTTTATGTTAAAAAAAAAAAAAAAAAAAAAAAAAAAAAAAAAAAAAAAAAGAAAGAAAGAAATAGAAAAGAAAAAGAAAAAAGAAAAGAAAAGTTGGATGTTTGTTTTAACCAACTTATGTAAAGTTTTGTATTAAGTGGTCGATATCACCACTATTTGTTGTATATTATATTTATGGATTGAATGGGAGTTGGTAGTTATGGGAACGCCAACTAAGGTTTATTCTTTGATTGAGATTTTATTGAGTATAATTCGTGTCTACCTAAAGCGTGTGTTTCAAGTTTTAAAGCGTGAGTTATTCAATGATATGAGTCTTATTCATGGGATGGTTGGGTAAGTGATTAACCACACTTAGGATTTTAATTTATCTGTTTTGTTTATTTTTCATTTTTACACCAATTTATATCCCAAATATTATCCATACCCTGTATTATTCTTTATCCAACCAAACCTTTGATTTATTGAGATTAGGGATTTAAGCAATCTTAAGTATCGTAGTCGTGGATTCGACTATGTATTTATGATTTTGTCGCCCTTTTTGATATAATATTATTGGTAAAGTTTGGACCTATCTTTAGCCTATTCGAGTTAAGGATTTGAGCAATTGCAAGTATCGTGTTCGTGGATTCGATCATGTATTTGTGATTTTGTCGCCTTTTCTGGAATTTGAGATCGATAGAGATTAAGGAGAATGATTAACCCTTAAGCCTAAAAACCCTTTTTACCGCTTTAGACTTGTTATTCCTAGGCTTTAGTGGAGGAGATGTGTATACTTGCCAAGCTTATGATAGAATATTCGTCACGACTGGACAGTTAAACGATTAGATTTGCTTTTATCAAATTATTTTATTTAACTTCTAATTCGTTAAGTGTTTGGTTGTGTGATTATGACAAAAATGAATACATGCTTAAATATAAAAATAAATCCTAACATCTTTTAGGATACATTTTCATAAGATTAATTCTAAGGTTTACTTGGGGACAAGTAAAGTTCAAGTGGGGGGATATTTGATGATCTCAAATAAGTACATTTTATTACTATCATTTATCCTATTAATTTGACTTGTTTTATTATATTATGTATGAGGATTGATACTTAATCGTTTACTTTTGTAATTCTCAGGTAAAAACAAGCATTTGGTGAAACTTAGCGATTTTGGACTAATTATGGAGCAAAACAAGCAAGAAGTTAAGAGTCTACTGAAATGTACAAGATCAAGACGAATCTGCTCCAGATGCGCCGCATCTCACTTATTACATACGGCGCATCACTATCAAGATTTCACCAGATACGATCCAAGATACAAGAGGACATGCGCCGCATCTATTTATGGAGTTACGCCGCATCTTCTAGCGGTGTACGAATATTCCTGAATATATTAATCTTGGACCCCACGCGAAGTTAAGTCAATGCGCCGCATCTACTTACTAGATGCGCCGCATCTTACCCTCAGACAGAAACTATAAATACCCCAAGACCAGACGAATTCCGTAGCTTTAGTCAACACATATATTAAAGACCAGAGAAACCTAAGGCCGAATTCAGACGAATAGGCAGCACAAGACACACCCGAACGAAGATACAAGAGCTGTAAGAAGGTGTTGCATGTGTTTAATTCATTAAGTAGTTTTGTTTTATTGTGTTAGTAAACTTTAATTCATCAGGATTGATGGCTTGTGTAATGTGACAACGGAAAGATTGCACTCCCTTAAAACTGCTTTCCCATCAATTAAAGTTTATATGTTGATGTCTTTGGTTACTACTTATTAGTGCATTGATAACCTCTGTGTTTATTAGTGGCCTGCGCATTTGACTAAGGAAGAGAATGTGGCTCCCACGGTTGTTACTAAATTGATCACTTAGGAATAACTTTTAGACATAAGTAATCATTAAGGGTTTACTCGCCGATAAGAATAGGACCAACGAGAAAGGATTAACTACATACACTTCATATAAAACTATCAATAAAACAAGTGACAATCTACTTAATCATAAGGACATATCTTCTTATTGTCTCGAGTATTTATCTGTGTACGTGTGTGCTATTCGCTGATTCGTGCCTATTTGTTTAGTTTATTATTTAATTGCAACCAAATCGTGCCAGTCTCTCAGGCTGAACCCCCTTGCGTTAGATTAGGTTGTATAGCTAACTTAATATATTAAAATACTGATTAGAATAACGAGATAATACGTTCCACTCTTAGTGATCGACACTCTACTTACCATTATATTCATACTGACCGGGTACACTACTCGTTAAGTGTGTGTGTTATTGATAAGTCGGCTAAATATAAATTTAAAACTTGAGTAGGCATTAATACTGCTAAACCGCAACGACACATCGCACCGCATCAATATGATACTTATAAGTGAACTAAATCAAAAATGAAAAATCATGGTTTACTTATTAAAGATCTCACTTGGTACAAGTCTAGAAGTCCATGCTATCACAACTCCACATTCCCTTGTACATAGATAATCAATAGGATTAATTAACTAGCTTATTAATCTTCCTAAATATGATACTATGAATTACTTGGTGCTATGTAGTGCTTTCTTGTCTAACATATATATGTTACATGCTAAATGAGTTGTTTGCATGCTAGATAATAATGAATATGCTTAGCATACATAAGTTATTAAATCCTAAATTGCCTCAAAAGAAGTTGGACTTGCTTGAAACTAAACCCAAAAAAACACAACCCTTTCAACAATTTTCTGCCAAAAACCCATTTCCAGTAACCTGGAAATCAGCAGATGGGCGGCCCCCTTAATTCATTAGGCGGCCCCCTTAATCTTTAAGGGGACCGGCCCCTTAATTATGGGGACCGGCCATCTGATGGTCGAAGGTGATGCTCCCTTTTTCTATTTTTAAGCCCATTTTATCCTATACTTCCCAAAATTCACAAACACATTTTGTCACAAACCACCCTCCAAAATTCTCCTTCCACAATCACATCATCACTACACCATAAATACTCTTTTGGAGGAAGAAGCTTGACATTTGCCATAACCCAACAAATGATGTTGTTCAAACTCAACCAACACCTAAACCTCACCCTAATGAACCCTTTCACACACATAACCAATCATCCATATGTCCACCTTCATTCACTTATAATTACCCAAGTTCACAAATGTCTCCACCACCAAAAGTGTCACCACCACTTCCACCAAATAACAACCACTCTCCACCATCATCACCTTCCACTCAACACTTGAAGTTCATTGAAGAACTCAAGGAAGCCCATGAGCTTAATGCTCTCCTTGCTTTGCACCTTGCTCAAAGCAACTTAAACCCATCACCATCCATATCACCATCATTACCATCATCACCACATCACTTGAGTCAAATTGAGAAACATGTCAACAATTGTCCTTGTTGCATCTTTCTCCAAAATCAAACCATCATTACCATCATCACCATCCATCTCACCATCATTACCATCATCACCACATCACTTGAGTCAAATTGAGAAACATGTCAACAATAGTCCTTGTTGCATCTTTCTCCAAAATCAAACCATCACCTTAAATGAGCGTCTCACTTGGATTGAGTATCTTCTCACTAGATCTAATCCAACACCACCACTTGAAAAACATCAAAACCCTCATTCAACATGGTCAAGTCCAAGCTCTCCACCTCCAATTCCTCTATCAACACTCTCTCCAAACACCCAAACTTACAACCCCATTAATCCAACATTTTTTTTACCCCCTCTTTACCATCATCCATCCAAAATAATCCAAGTTTTCATGTCTCAAGCAAGTCCAATGGATCTCTTAGGCAATTTAAAATTTTCTACTTATTGCATGCTATAAGCAAAATATGTGTTGTATCAATAATTATGATTTTAACATAATTATTTTCAACTTATGAATGCTTTATTTCTTGTCTTTAATATATGACTGTTATGCTCATTGCTTGTATACTTTATATCATGATATATATACATGCTTGATGATTAATAACATGCTTATTCCATAATATGTTTTAAATGTATGCATGCATAGTTAACATGTTTATGCCACTATTTAATCATTCTTGATGTACATGATTCAAATGGAGCTTGCTGCAAAAACACCCTAAAAATGACCTTTTTCTGGAAATTTTTCAAATTTGGTCGCCTGGGAAAACACCAGATGGGCGGCCCCCTTAATTCCCTAGGCGGTCCCCTTAATTTTAAGGGGGCCGGCCAGCAATTAAGGGGACCGGCCATCTGGGCAGTAAAATTTACTGTTTTCTTTTGCATCTTGCGACCCCTTTTATCTAGCCCAAACCTTACCTAAATCAACCATCACCTCCATCAAACACCCATTTTCATTCACCATGCTATCACCAAAATCATCTCTAAGACACCAAAACTCCATCACCACCACCTCAATGTTAATCCCCAAGTGCACCAAATGCACCATCAAAAACACCCTTTCATCCATCAATAACTACATCAACTCACACCTTTCATCACCACCATCAAGAGCATCAACTCCACCTCCTACTCAAGAACCTCCATTCACCCAACTTGTCATTTCCATATCACCAATAACACCTCTTGATGCTCATTTCTCATCATCACCAATACCACCACATCCACAACCAAACCATCATCTTTGGTCTTAGAGATGAGATACACTACATGTTTTCATCCCTTGAACACATGCTTAACAACCAACCTCCACCACAACCTCCACCATTTTCACCCACTACCACCTTCATTCTCACCAAATTAAGCATATGCAATGCTTAATCAAAAATAATTTTTCAAACCATTTTGTGTGCAAGCCCCATGGAAGATCATGTACTCCTAGAATGATTATGTAGATTGCATTACTTACTAGCTAATGTAGGATTGAATATAATTTTGGATGGTTGTGTATTTATACACAACATTTTTAATGAATGTCTTTATATGCATGCTTATTTTTGCTATATATATGCTTGTGCTTCTAATATTTTTCTTGCAAGTATTCCATATATCGATTCCTTGGTGCCCTCAAACGAGGGGGAGCACACATCAAGGGGGAGTTCTCGTCCCGACAAATTTTGTCTCAAAAACCTGTCGGCATAACCTTTTTGATTCTACAAAAAGGGGGAGAAGTGAATATAAACTCACTAAATACTTGTCCAAAAATAACTTTTTGGATTTAATGAGTTTAGGTTTTGTAATCATCAAAAAGGGGGAGATTGTTGACATAAATAAATACCTAAAAACATTATCAATATTTATTCATATCTCTATGTTTTGATGATCACAAAATGTAAACTCATTAAAACATAAACTTATAAATTAAAAAAGTACTTAGTTGTAAATATTCACTTCTACAACTAAAATCACTTAAGGTATGAATGAACTAATGCTAAATGCATTATATGATCAAAGGAACATTTTCTTAATAACTAGATTTTTTATAAAACATCAAAAACATTTTATATATTTTTGAAAAACATTTTTGGTATTAAATAAAAATGTTTAATCTTTTAAAAAAATATGAATTCAAATTTTTAACCAAAATCAGTTAAAATGTTCCAGAAAAACCTTCCCCACAAAAGGACAAAATTGGCCAACGTTCAGTAGGGGCGGCCCCCTTAATTTTGCTAGGCGGCCCCCTTAATAATTAAGGGGACCGCCCCCGCTCCAGTAGGCTCCAGCTGTCTAGATTTTTCCCTATAAATACCAGCCTTCCCCTGGATTTTTACTCACCCTTTTGCACTAAAACTTTCTATTGTAGATCTCATTTCATATCTTAGAAAAACCTTTGATCATGTAATCTTAAGCATTGGTTTCCAAGTGATCCAAGCTTCCACCATCCAAGTGCAAAAGAAGAATACTTCTATCAATCAAGATTAGAAGTATTACAACTTAGTATCATCTTGTTACTTAAGTTGTGTGTTCAACAAAGTTTGTAAATCATTCATTCATTTGTATGTAAGGTGTGTGTTGTAGATTAGTGTTGTGTGTAAGTAGTGAAGATGTTGTATAAGTAGTTGTGGTATAGAAGTTGTGAGGTCAAAGTGTAGAAGTCGTGAAGCCGTGGGGTAGAAGTTGTGAAGCCGTAGCTTAGAAGACATGAAGTCCTTGTGTTGAAGTCATGAAGCCGTAGCATAGAAGCTGTGAAGCGGTAGTGTTAAAGTTGTGAAGTCCTAGTCGTGAAGTTCTTGTGTTGAAGTCGTGAAGCCATAGCATAGAAGCTGTGTAGCGGTCGTGTTGAAGCAATGAAGTCCTAGTCGTGAAGTCCTAGTATTGAAGTTGTGAAGCCATAGCATAGAAGTTGTGTAGCGGTCGTGTTGAAGCCGTGAAGTCCTAGTCGTGAAGTCCTAGTGTTGAAGTCGTGAAGCCGTAGCATAGAGGTTGTGTAGCGGTCATGTTGAAGTCGTGAAGAAGTCGTGAAGCAGTCGTGAAGCCGTTGTGAAGTAGTCGTGAATAAGTTGTGAAGAATTTGTGTTGTGAAGTTGTGAGATTGGTTCTAGCTACGATTAGAACTCGACATTTAGCTTTGTGTCGTTAAACCCGTGTAAGCCAAAGTTGTGTACGGTTTTCTCCGCCATAAGGGAGCTTATTGAAGTTGTGAAGAAAACTCTCGAGCAAGGTGTGCTCGGGGAGTGGAGTAGGGCAAGGAAGGTGTCCTTGTAGCCGAACCACTATAAATCTCTCGTGTCTCGGTTAGATCTTTCCATACCTTATTTATTTCTTTACTTGCATCGTCATTACTTTCATACACATAGGTTTATATAATTGCTAGCATTAATTAGAGGTCGACTTCACATAAAGATCAATTTGAAAATCCATTCAAGAAACCAAAACTTTTACAATCAATTTAAAAGAATACATATATAACTAATAATAAGGTTTAAGTTTTATTTTTCATTCAAACTTGAATATAAGTGTTTTAAAAATAAACAAAGGTTTTTATAATAAAATTAAAAAGACATAAAACTATTCAACCCCTCTTTCTAGTTTTCCACAAAATTACACTGTCACCAAACACATAATCTCCATAACCCATAATTGCCCCAAAATGGTCGCTCCCAAATCTAACTGTCCCGATAAACTTTTTCACAAAATTCTTGAGCCGTGAGTGATCCCCAGTCATATGTTTTGAGCAGCCTGAGTCCAAATACCAAAGGACGATTTGTACGACCTGCATTTGAAAACAGACAACAATGGATAACTGAAAAATGTGGATCCCCACGTACAGCTGGGGTCCGTTTGGTTAGCACACACAAATTCTGGAACTACATGTTTCATAGATGCAACTGTATGTACAGTGGAAATTACATAAGAAGAAGCAATTGACCTAGTAGTAGGGCATTGTATCACTAAAGGCAACATTCGACCAGTTGGTCTCCATTCCTTAACCTTCACTATTTTATGGTTATTCAATTTAGTTAAGAGGCACTGATCTCCTAAAGTGAGCTTTCTTCCAGTGGGTCTCCATTGATACCCGAAATTTGCAAACGTTTTTCCTGTTGCCTTCCAAACTTTCTTACTTGTTTCAGTTTTCCTAACATTCTTAACATGGGGTTGTACAGGAGACATCAAAAATGACACAACACAATCATCATGATTAGCAGAAATTAAACTTTCGTTACATGTTTTACAGACAGCATTAGAATTCGAATTAATTACAGTACTTTTGATACTAGAATCAACACGATTCATTCTACTCATTGCAAACTTATTGTTCCTAAGTTGGGCTTCTACTTTCTTCTTGTGACCACTCTTAGCCGGCGCAGTCCTATCTTTCCTTGCATTGCCTCTAGGCTTTGACCCGCTAGCTTTGGTGTCACATTTTACTCCTGTAGAAGTAATAATGGGAACATTAGTTTGTTTTACTGTCATTTAATTTCCAGACTTAGATGTGCTGGGTTCTGATGTTCTCAGTGGTAGATCAAAGGTTACTTGCTTGTTTTTAGTCATAGATGATGATGCACCAAATCTATCTCTTTTGTTATCAATCTTAGGGCCAGTGCCAATGACGTACTCTAAAAATTCTTGAGACCTTTAAGTGAGGAAGCAGGCATCCACAACTGTTTTATCAAGTGGTTTTTCTATCTTATCCTCCTCTACAATCTCATGAAGTATATCCAGGCTATCCTTAAGGTGATTAAGATAAATTTGATGGGCAGACCTATTGTTCCTAAGGGAAATTGGAATAGGCATAGCATCAACATCATACTCTCTAACAACAGAAACCTTTGGAGCAACCTTATCACAAGTGTCAATTGGCTATTTTCCTTTCACCTGAGTCTTAAGATTCTCAATTTCATTTAACAAAGAAGTTATCTTTTCATTATGACTGTTTCGTGTGACTTTAATTGAGTCATATAACTCTTTGTAATGCTGTTTGATTTTTGAATTTTCAGCTCGAAAATACTCATTTTCACCATGTAACTTATTGATAGTGTCCTGATAGTGAAAATTCTGAGAATCCAAAGACGATGGTTTATTGGTGCCAATTGTTTCACTCTTATTTGACTTTAATTGGGCAATTTGAGCCCTCAACTGTCGAATCGTGTTAGTGTGAGCTTGAAGTTTTTCATCACGTTTACTCAATTCAAAATATGTATCAAATTCAGGAGCATCCAGAGATGTCTTGGCATTTGATATTTTACATTTTTCTTCAAAGTGTTGATATTTTAATTGTAAATTAAGATAATCAACTTCTAGTTTTGAAAAACGCTTGACCATGTTATCATGGTCATCATTTTGAATTTTCTCTTGCATTTTCACATTCTCCCCCTCAAGCTCAACAACATGATTCTGGGTAACATTCAATTCAATAGAATACTCATGAAATTGACAAGCAGTTAAAGCAGAATCAGTGGCAATATAAAATATATCATGTGCAATACATCTAGCAATTAAATTCTCATTGGTGATGAGAATGTTCTTTCTCTCGATCTCCTGGCTCTTAAGTTCTATCGCATTTTGAGCTACCTCATTTTACATATCTTTAAATATTACTTTCATTTCATTTACTTCAGTTTCAAGAGCGTTTTGTAATCCCTCAAACTGTTCCTTGAGTAATTTAAAGAATGGAATGACCTCAGTTAAGTAACACCTTTTTGTCTGTTCAAAACCCCTTTCCCCCTCAATAATTCCGGTTGGTGTAATTCTCTTCTTACATGTTTTATCAAAATCAGCAAATAGTTGACAAAGTACATATATGCTAATTAAGGTTTTACATTTAGTAGGAAGAGTCAAAGGGACCAAATGCCTAGGTGTATTGGGAGGATACACCGTCGCAGCTGCAATTTTCCTAAGGGATGGAGTTTTGGCTTCAAGCTCATCGGCCTTTCTCTTTTCCATATCTATAGACCAAAATATTTGTTCAGGCGTTAACTTCTTTTGAGGTGCAAACACAGTCAATCGATTCTCCTCATAATAATCATGGGGTTTGACTATTATTCGTTTGGCTATGCATTTGGGATCCTTCATTTTCTCATTCATTCTTTCTCTTTTTCTCACATCTATCTCATCACTCTCTTCTAAGGATGAAACATCAGGTGGGGCATGACCAGGCATAATCATCACATTGGCATCGTATAAAGCAGGTTGGGTCACTTTAGCTTTCCTAAGGAGTGCTAATTTAGGTTCACCTACATTACTTACACTGTGCTTATCACACAACTTTTTGTGCTTTTGAAGCATTTGAACCGTTTGTCTAGATTGGTCTTGCGTGTACAACTTATTTTCAAGCTTATTCTTTAAGTTTTTAAGTCTTGAGAAATCATTTAAGAGTTGTGTTTCTTTTTTCCTTGAAGTCTTGTTTTAGTGTATTTACATGCTCTAGGGCCTCTTGTTTTTGTTTAACAGTCTGATCCAGCTGCTTTTGTAAAGAATTCAACTCTTGTTTTAATGTTTCCTCCCTTAAGTTACGCTCAGTTATAAGTGTACGCATTTGACTTTCCATTTTTTGCTCACGTTCAGTTAGTTCAAACTTAGCACGCTGTTCATAAATGGCCACCTGATCTTTATATATGTTTAGTCTAGTAGTCAAGGTGTCATCAGAGACAAACACAGTGTTTTCATGCCACTCACAAACATCATCTATAGGGCAATCATTATCTAAGGCACATGCATTATTTACTTCACAAGCATCATCTACAGGGCAATCATTATCTAAGGCACACGCATTATTTACATCACATGCAGTCATTTCAACAGAAGATGCACCATCTTGTACATCAGACACGTTGTTGTGATTCACATATTGTTCATATGGAATAATATTACTATTTCCCATGTCACCATTATCTGAATCAACCACATCTGTCTGTTGTACTTCGTTGGGAATCTTCTGCTCATCAACCATGTTATATGTATCATAAAGTTTTAGTACCTCAGAAATCACAGATGCATTGGAGGGACTGGCTTGATGAGGTGCTGAGATCATGGAAGATAGATTGGCCATGAAGATTGTCTAAGCAGTCGGTTCATCATCCACATCAGAGTCAAACGCATCACAATCATCCGCCTTGAAGATGTTGGGATCATTAAGCGCAGGGTCCTGAACAGGCTGCTCATCCACATCGGCATCAAAAGTATTTCCCCCATCGCCAGCAAGAAATAACTATTCTTCATCGTCCAATACAGCCCCATTTTCTTGAGCCTGCATCAACAACATCTTGTCCTTGAAATAGTCTGAGTTCTGAGGTCGTTTTGGTTGATTGCAGTTTCTGGCAATGTGGCCGAGTCCCCCACAGTTGTAACATTTGGGCTGCTTCCCCTGCCCTTGATTTTCATTCCCTGCTCTCATTTGCACATTACCTCTACCCAAGTTCCTTTGATTCAAGTTTTGCCTCCCCTGAACATTCTGAACCACGATTCTTCCATCCTCCACTGTTGCCTGAGTGCGTGGGTTAGATGAGGTTCTGAGTTGATTGTTAGTTTGAGGGAGTGTAGCTCTGAATTGTTGAATGAGCAAGGACACTTGATTGGAGAGCTCATCAATCATCTGATCAGTGCGGGAGTATCCAGAGTCTAGTTGAGAGTTCATAGTAGGTTGTGGGTGCATGGATGATTGAGCAAATAATGACTGATTCTTTGGTAGGATGGGATTCAGATAAGATTGATCAAGTTGTGGTTGATTGTATTGCTGAACATTTGCAACAAAGGCCAGTGGGTCATTGGGTGCAGCTAGATTGAGCTTTTCTCTCAACAGACGATCATATGCAGCATGTTTCTCATGTTGTTGCAGATAAGCATACAACTGTTCATAGTTTGTATCCCTCAATCCCTTGTTGAGTATAACTGCAGTCACAAATTTATCCCATTCAGGGGTCATATTATTCACGAACTTGGAGTTAAGTTGGATGTTTGGCATTGTCATTTTGATCATTCTCATGTCGTTCATCAACTTGTGGAATCTCACATAGTAGTCTGTGACATTCTCACCCGGGTTCATTTTGAAATGTTCAAACTCATCATACAATTGTGACTCACGATCTTCCTTTGTGAGTTCTGACCCAGCCAATAGCATCTTTACATTGTACCACACTGCTTTTGCTTCAGTATTAAAGTTGATGAGTTTGTATACATCTTTTGGCAGATCTTGAATAACAATGTTTGAGGCTCTAATATCAGCATCATACCTCTTCTTTTCCTCCTTAGTCAGATCATTGTAAGTTCGAGGCCTGTCGATTCCCAAAGTTACAGTTCCGTCTTCACCAGTTGTAACAACGTCACGAGTGGTGCCCATCTGGAATGGTCCTTCATCAATTGATTTGAGAATATTGAACCCATTTTCTTTACCCAAGCAATAGAGTCGAATTCTCTGAGCCCATGACTCGTAATCAGTCCTATCTAGCATAGGAGGGCGAGTATCGGACCCAGCAGCTTGTATATCATCAGACGCAGTGTTTGTCATGATTAAAACGGGATTTTACAACTCTTGTGATTTAAACCGAGAAATCGAATCTTTCGCGGGATTTTCTAAAATCAACAAAAGAAACCGTAATCCAAGAGTAAATTGCAGAATTGATTTTCAAAATTCAAGCAACAGAAATCAAATCACAACAGATCAAATCGCAACAAGTCAAGTCACAGATTGTCAAATCGCAACAAGTCAAATCGCAACCAACCAAATCGCAATAAGTCAAATTGCAAGAGTCAGCTCGCAACGTCAAATTGTAACTGGTCAAATCGTAATTAGTCAAATCACAATAAGTCAAATCGCTACTTGTCAAATCGCAATTAATCAACTCGCAATCAGTCAACTGTAAATCAAATTGTAAAGATCAAATCGCAGTACACTCAAATCGCAAGCACCAAAACACACTTCTTCAAATCGCAACACTTGACCAAATCGCATTAGTCAAATCGCAGACCAGAGTAACTCAAATCGCTACTATCAAATCGCAGACCAGACTCAAATCGCAAAGTCCACAAAACGACAGAACAGTCGCTTTCAAGTCAACTCGCAACCCAGAGAATACTCCAAAACAGTCGCTTTCCTAGCGATTTGTCTTTTTCCCTTTTAAGATAATGAGTCAAATCGCAGACTCCAAAGTATACCAAATCGCTACTAGCAATTTCCCAACAGATCAAGTAGCACCGAAGAAAGTCAATACGAGACTCAAATCGCAACGAAGAAATATCTTCAACCAAGTACACGAATTGACCAAATATACCACAAATCGACTGAACCAAACAATCCAATAACTAAACAACGCTTATACAATGATCTTGAACAAGAAAGTACAAGCTTTACACAATATTAACCACAAACAAAGCAGAACAAATGATATTCCTTAAGAAACTATTCGAACAAAAAAAACTCTAAAACACACCAAGAAATCCGTGAACCTCTACTTACATGAACCTAACCATGGCTCTTGATACCAATTGTAAGATGTTCACAATAACAATAACACACGTATGGATTAGATATGGATCGAATAGTATAAGAATCTAGAGAGAGAAATAGAAATTGGGAGCCTTTAGAGAGAGAAAGTGAGATGTAAGATGTTTACAATAACCATGGCTCTTGACAACCAAAACCCTATTTTGAACATAGCAAGCAGTGTTGACTGCTTCAGCCCAAAAAGTGATAGGCAACTTAGAGTCGGCTAACATGGTTCTAGCAGCTTCTATGAGTGTTCTATTTCTCTTTTCAGCAACTCCATTTTGCTGAGGAGTTCTAGCTACACTAAATTCTCTCCTAATACCTTTTTCCTTGCAGAAGTCATCCATAACTCTATTCTTAAACTTTGTCACATTATCACATCTAATGACTTTTACTCTTTTGCTTACTAGGTTTTCTATCTCTGTAATGAAAGTCTTAAGGATGCTAGAAGTCTCATCCTTAGAAGCTAAAAAGAAAACCCATGTAAATCTACTATAGTCATCAGTAACAACTAGACAATATCTTTTATGCATCATGCTACTAACAGAAGTAGGACCAAATAAATCCATATGAAGCATAAACAATGATTGATCAATAGAGTTAAAAATTTTGGGCTTACAAGAGGCTTTGTGTTGTTTGCCTTTAAGACAAGCAATGCATGTTTGGTCATTTTCAAATCGTTTTTGAGGTAAACCTCTTACCAAACCATTCTTAACAATCTTATTTATGGTTTTGAAGTTAATGTAACCAAGCCTCCTATGCCACAACATTGATTCATCCGATGTGGCCTTTGCTAAAAGACAAGTTAAAGCCTTTTTTGGAACAATGTTCTTCATATCAACACTGTACATGTTGCCCTTTCTTGGAATTCTAAGAAGTACTTGACTTTCATCAGGCATCTTAAAATCAGAAGAAAGCACAAGACATTCAGTGTCACAGAAAAGAACTTTGTTCTTTTTGTCACACATTTGTGAGACACTAAAAAGATTATACTTAAGCTCTTGTACATAGTACACATCTTTAAAATCTAAATTTCCAGTTTTAATTGTACCTTTACCAGAAATTTTGCCACCAATACCTCCTCCAAAGGTAACATAGTCACCATCTAATGTTTGAAAATCAGAAAGATAGGACTTGTTGCCTGTCATGTGCCTTGAACATCCACTATCTGAGTATCCTTGATCCTCTTGTTTATCAATTGAATGTTCCTACACAGTAATAAGGAATATTAGTTTCCTTTGGGGACCCAAGCCATTACTGACTTGGATCTGCCTCTTGCATCAATGTAATTTAATCTCTTGAGAATAGTTGATGCAACATTGGATTTAAGAACCCAACATGCTGAGGCCTTAACAGCATTTGCCCTGTTTTCCCAAGCAGTAGTATGAACTACATGCTTAGCAGTAGAAACTGCTAGCTTTGTAGTTGTTCCCTTTGGTTTCCAAACTTGTTTTTTGATCACTGCTTTTGTTTGAATGGGCCTTTTAACAGTTTTTGATGCATGTTTGTAAGTTGATTTTGCATTTTTAACTGTTGGTCTTGGTTTAACAGTCATGAATGGTCTAGCAGTAGAAACTGATTTTGTAACTGCTCTGGGTTTTATTCTATTAAAATTAGAACTAGAGTGAAAGTGAGTTTGAGGAGATTGCCTTTTGAAATTCAGCATATTGTTTTCATACCCAGATACCCATTTGTTACAGAAAGCTGCAAGATGATCAAAACTACCACATGTGTAACAAGGTTTATTATAAAAGAAAAAGTCATCACCTAGTTGGTGAGACTTAAGGCCATTCCAATTCCTTTGGTTGCCTCTAGGCTTGTTTGTGGTTCTGTATTGTTCACAATATCTAACTGGTTGCCTAACATGTTTAATGTTGATTTTAGGCCTAACAGAATTTTGTTTGACTATCTTAGGAACACTTGTTCCTGCTTTCTTAACCACTTCAGGTTTAGACATAACCTGTTCATCTTCTTCATCATCAGATACCCAGTCTTCAATGACTACTCTATCTGATATTCTATCAGAGGACACCTTGTCCTCAGGAAGTGAAGTTTTACTTAAACTTTCACTTACTTTCTTAGGTTCATCAACAACTAGCTTTGTTTTTGGTTGTACACCATATTGTAGCTCAGGTTGTTGAAATTCAGGGACACCTGAATTTTCTAGGTCAATCCCTGGGGGTTTAGGGATTCCTCTGTAAGGGGGTGGGACAGCATTATATCCTAACCCTGACTTGGCTCTATTAATCACTTGACATTCTATCATGTTGGTTACACCTCTAGAAGCATGTTCTAGTGTTTGTGTAGTCAAGTGAATGTTTCCATTTTCCTTTTTGACCCTATCAAAAGCCTCTCTCAAAAGCTTAATTTCAGCATCTCTAAAGAATATGTCTTGTCTAAGAAGAGCTTTGTCATCAGAAAAAGAAAATTCATTTTGTTTGTAATGAATGATCTGCTTCTCTAGGGATTCTAAACCACAATTATAGTCTACTAAGTCTTGTTGAGTTCTGCTTAGGACTTTCTTTTGGTCATCATAATGTTTGATTAAAGTTTGTAGTTCTAAAAGAGTTGTGCAAGTATTAGAACAAACTTTATGATTTTGTACCTCAGTAGAGAAAGCCATGAGTGCCATCTGTGAAGAATCTTCTTCTTCATCATCCATGAAACTCCAATCAAAACCTAGCCCATCAATAGCTACCATAGCTTTTGAGTTTGGCTCAGAGACCTCCCTTGTTTTGGATGTGCTTCCAAAACCTTTGTTCTTGCTATCCTGCTGCCTTGGCCTTCTACATTCTCTTAAGAAGTGCCCCATCAAGTGGCAGTTATAGCACTCTATCTTTGACTTGTCAAAACCAGCAGTATCAGTGTTGCTGATTATGAGCTTCTTCCCCGTCCTTTGATAGAACTTCTTGGCTCTCATGCTAAGAAGAGAAATTTGCCATTTTAGGTCCATTTCCTCCAGATCATCATCATTGATCTCTTGGAGGTCTTCATAAGTAAGTATGGACCCATCATTTCGACTTGTGAGAAACGCACAATAAGTCTTCTCATCCAAAATACCCATGGTACTGCTTGATGAACTAGCAGCACTAACACCATCAACAACTTTCACCTCTTCACTTTATTTTGAGGTACTAGGAGTTGACATAAATGCCATGTTCCCAGTATTAGAACTAGTACCTCCATTTTTCTTCAAATCTTGCTCCACAATCTTAAAGTTGCTATACAAATCTATCAGTTCCATTTTATCAAGGTCTGGCTTATTCTTCCAGACAACAGCATGTATAGCCCACTCTTCTAGTAAGCTTCTCAGAAATTTTGAGTTTAAAACTTCTTGAGGTATTTCAACCCCAAGAATAGCAAGTTGGCTCACAATATTCTGAAGCCTATTAAACATATGGTCAAGAGATTCATTGTTGGTAGAGGAGAAGTTTTTAAACTGCTGCTTGAGCAGTGTCTCGTGGGTTTTCTTGGTGGCTTCATTTCCACAATATCTGGCAACAATAGCTTCAAATAATGACTTGGCATCTTCGAACTTGCTGAAGTTTAAAATTTGATCATTGGGAATGGTCATCATCAGCATGCTTCGTGCCTTTAAGTCATTTTTCTTCTTTATTCTATCTTCTGCAGATGTTGGGTGTTGTTGCAGAGTTGTCACCACTTTGCCATCCACTGTTGATGTAGTGGTTGTAGGCTGGTAAGAGTTTCCATCTTCAATGATTTCCCAAAGTGCATAGTCTTGCACTTGGAAATATTGCTCTATCCTCAGCCTCCACATCTCAAACTCATTCTGTTTGAGCATGGGTAGTTTTGCAGCAACATTTTTCTGAATAGATTCAACGTCCATTTCTTCTTTTTCTTCTTCTAAATCAACTATATCAGCCTTGCTTTGATACCAATTGAGGATGTAAGGATTCGATACACTATAAGGGTGTTAGTCCTTTGTTGCTTTGTATATATGATATATTGAGTTAATATGATTAAGTATGCGGAATCTACTTAACCACACTTAGAAGGTTATTTGGATATGGAAATGGAACAGTTATGATTGTTATAGAACAATGAACAAAGAAAGTTTATCACCAAACGATTCAACATTATTCACAATAATACGAGTGATCTTCACTATCACTAGGGTTACAAAAACCTTGAATCTTATGTTTCTTTTTCTTATGATATATGTTGTGTTTGTTCTATATTCTCAACAGATATTCAACATAAATTAAGCACACATAATATCTAGTCTAAGATTTCTCTTTTATAGTCCAAGAGAGATCTTTACAATATTGTCAAGTCTAATCGAACACATGCTTGAGAGTGTCAGTCATTAAGATACAACATGTATCTGTGTTTACAACTTGTTACTGAACACTTTGTCTAAAGATATTATCTACCGTGTATTGTTGACTATTATACACATAATATCTTTGTATTCTTATCCAACTAGCAGTAGAATACTTCAATAGTTATCCACTCAGCAGTAGAATCTTCTTCACTAGCAGCAGCATCATTCAGTAGTAGAATGTTTAACGCTAGCAGTAGAATCAAATGCACTAGCAGTAGAATGATACTTAGAGTATTTCTTTGAGTAGAACTGATCTTGTAATCCTTTAATTCCTGATACTAATCTTCAGAATATTTAATTCCCAACAGTTTGTTCCTCTTAGCTTCAGTCTTCTTTTGAGCAAAGAATTTCTTCTGCTTAGCTAAGAATTCCATGAAGAGCTTTGATTTTTCTTCTAAGGATAGCTCTTCCTGTTCATCTTGCCACATCCTCTAGGCTAACATGTGATCTGCTTCACATTTTGCTTGTATGTCATCCCAGGAATTAATCTCAGCAAGACTTGCTTCTTCTTCTTTTTGAGCTTGCTCTCTTCTTGCCTTTTCTTCTTCAGCAATAAGCTCAGCTTGCACCCGTCTAGCTAGCTCTTCATCATCTATAAGCTGTTTTTGTCTAGCCTTCATTGACAAAGGCTTTTCTTTAGATTCTTCGAACATAATTTCTTTACCTTTATCAGTTGATGATGTTATAGTGTTTGTTGGTTTTGGTGTTGATGTTGGTTCTCTGATCACAACTCCTTTTACTGGTGGTCTTGAACTCCTTAAGTCCTTAAGAGCTTGAACAATGGTGATCTCTTCTTCTTCTGATGTTGTAGCAGCACTAACTTTGTCTGCAACATTAGCAGCATTAAGTTCTGGCTCAGCAGTAGAAACATCAACATTAGCAGTAGAAACCACTTCAGCAGCATTAACTTGTTCTATTTCTTGCATCAGCTTAGCTACTTCAACTACCTTCTCAACAACTAACCCATCAGCATTAACTGTCTCTACTTGCTCTTCCATAACCACTTCAGCAGTATTAACATCTTGAACCACATCTAGACCAACATCAATGGCAACAACATTCCCTTCTTTATCATGAACCACATATTCATTCTCTTCCATGTCATCAACATTAACCTCAATTTCTGCACCATACCCCATATCAGTATCAAATCCCAAATCCATCTCAGTATCCTCCCCTACAGCTTTGCCTTCATTCCTCCCCTGTTTGGAGGCATCCTCCCCCAAACTTGCTTCACTTGCAGAGGATTCCACCAAGAATGTGGTACCCACCTTATGTAACCTTTTGAGCTTAGAGGTCTTTACCCTTATTCCCTTTTCCAGCTGTTTCATCCTCTTCCTCAAACTAGTGATCTCAGATTGCTGTGAGGAAGTGGTCTCTTGTAAAGTAAGGACCTGTTGTTGTAAAGTGGTATATAATTTCGTCAATTCAGTGATTTTAAGTTCCTGACTACCCTCATCACTTCGGAGTGTGTTACCTCTCCCGAGTGGTGAATCATAGGGTAAGTTAGATTCAGTCTCAAACCTAGTTTGAGCTTCTGAACCCCCCATTATTTTCGGTTGGCTGGGACCACTACCTGAGCTAGTTCCATAGGAACTTGACTCATTAAGTTTTGCCTTGGGTTGGGTCTTACTTATGTTACCACTGGCCTGCTCTGCATCTAAGCTAGCAGCAGTAGTAGCAGCCCTCACCAATCTGTGACCCCTCTCCTGATGCACAGCCTCATCTGCAACCATACTAGCACTAGCCTGAGGTAGCTCAGTGCCCTTTTTCTTTGTGAGCCTACGGGTATAGGTCTTTTTAGGTTGAGATGATAATGGTAAAACAGTGAGTGTGTGATGGGTTTCAGTTGGGATTACTGAACCTTCACCCTGAGTTTAACCTAGTTCAAACATTGTTTGAAACAATGGTGTTACTATGCCTAAAAAATATTTACCCTCCCTTTTCATGTTTGCAAAAATCTTTCAAGTATGAAAGGGAACCTCATAAATCTTTTTGTGAGTTTTCTTTTCAGGAAACTGTTTGTCCATGACAAGTTGTATAAACCTTAGATATAAGAAAATTTTGTTTGATGAACTATCCAAGGCCTTAACCACATTATCAAAAATTAATTTAGAAAAATTGAATCTTTAATTTTTAACCAAGCAGATTATAGCAGAAGCATATTGCTGCTAAATTCATTCTAACCAGTTGTCTTTGGACTAAGACACTGCAAGATAGTGTGGATTAAGAATTTCCACTGTGGGGAGAAGTAGGATTTGAAATTTTTTTAAATAATCATTTTTCCTAACATACCCCATCAGTGCAAGGTTTTCAAAAATTATAGAATTAGGAAGATTCTCAATTCCATTAGCATCTGCTAGGTTAAGAACTTGCCTAACAGATGTCTCAGTAATTAGAATTTCCTGCCCATCTACAAGGGCATGTATATGTTCTTCCCTATCAATAGTTTTGAACTTTGCAGTAGACCAAAACTGTTTAATTGGGGAAATATATATAGTAGGGTTTACTGTTAATGCATACTTAATATGAGTAGCATTAAGAAAATAAATTATTTCAGTAAAACCTTCACTTTCTTTGGGCTTTTTCAAAAATGCAACAATATTGTGTTGGTCGGCAAAAGAAAGATTCGACATTGTGTATTTTTGAAAAATCGTGTAGGGTTTTGCTGGGTTTTGCAATTAAATGATAAAAACAAGTTAGGGTTTTGTTTGAGAGAGGTTTTAATCGGATAAAATTACTTTTGGGAACAATTGAAGGATATAAACCCTTAATCGTTTGAAGTTATAAAACAGTACCCTGCACTCTCAAACTTAGCAGCAGAAACCTAGCAGCATTAAGTTAAGCTTGACAGCATTAACTTATGCCTCGCAGCATTAATCCAATTTCCACTCAAAACATCTTAATTATCAGCATTTCAACACTTTTCTTAGGTTATCCTGCAAAAGATTAGTCCAAAAATACCAAAACACAAACAATAACACAATTCACAATAAGTACATTATCAATTATACTTAGCAGTTTTAAGTATAACCAACAGCATTAACTAGTAGTGCTAAGTATAACTAGCAGTACTAATTACATTGAACAGCAGAAACTCTTATTGACTTGAATAATAGTACTAATCCTTACAAAACTTGACAAAAACATAAAGAGATAAGAGATTTTAAAGATTTAACATTCCAATACTGGCAATTAAAAATTGAAATCTACCCACATCAAAAGCTTTTGTGAGCAAATCTGCAACATTATTATCAGTATGGATTTTAACATTTGAATTAACTTCTTTTCATTGCAATCTCTTATAAAAGGGTGTCTTATCTCTATATGTTTTGTTTTTGAGTGATAAACAGGATTTCTAATTATGCACATAGTAATGTTATTATCAATAAAGATTTTGGTATGCATAAAATTGTACCCATAATCCAGCAATTGATTCTGAATCCAGAGCACTTGTCCACAACAACTTGAAGCAGCCACATATTCAGCTTCTATTGTGGAGTTGGCAACCACAGTCTGTTTCTTGCACTGCCATGAGATCAATCTACACCTAAGAAATAAACATCCACTTGTTGTAGATTTCCTATCCAAGCTTGCTCCAACATAATCACTATCAGTGTATGCTACCAAATCAAAAGGTGAATCTTTTGGATACCAAAGGCCCAATTTAGGTTTACCGTTTAAGTACCTAAAAATTCTTTTCACAGCATGAAGATGTGAAACTTTAGGGCTGACTTGGTATCTAGCACAAGCACAAACTGCAAACATGATGTCAGGTCTTGAATAAGTAAGGTACATCAATGAACCAACCATTGATCTATACAAATGAACATCCACTTCTTCACCATCTTCATCCTTGAGCAAAGGCTTGTCAGTGACCATGGGTGTGTTTGCTGCCTTGACATCGGTATACCCAAACTTCTTTAAGATCTCAGCCACATACTTATCTTGGCTGATAAATATGTCATATTCCTTCTGCTTCACTTGCAATCCCAAAAAGAAAGTAAGTTCTCAAATATAACTGATCTGAAACCTTTCATGCATCAATTTTTCAAACTCAATGCATAATTCCTTCTTTATTGAACCAAAAATAATATCATCCACATAAACTTGAACTAGCAGGGTATCATTTTTGTATCTTCTGATAAACAAAGTCTTATCAATCTTCCCTCTACTAAAACCATTGTCCAACAGGTATGTTGACAATGTGTCATAGCAAGCTCTGGGAGCTTGATGTAAACCATAAAGTGCTTTTTTCACTTTGTATACTTTATCAGGAAAGTCAGGGTCTTCAAATCCAGGTGGTTGAGAGACATATACTTCTTCTTCAATTGTCCCATAAAGAAAAGCACCATTCGCATCCATCTGATACACCACAAAATCTTTGTATGAAGCATAAGCCAAGAACAACCTTATAGCTTCAATTCTTGCAACTGGGGCAAAGACTTCATCATAGTCAACCCCTTCTTCTTGAGTGTATCCCTGAGCTGCCAATCTTTCCTTGTTTCTAATCACAATGCGTCTTTCATCCTTTTTGCATCTGAAAACCCATTTAGTAAAAATTGCTCTTTTTCCATTTGGCAAATCTACCAGAGTCCAAACTTCTTATAGCTTGAATTGTAGAAGCTCTTCCTGCATACCCTCCACCCAGCTTGGATCCTGCAATACTTTAAGTGCATTCTTGGGTTCTACTTGTGATAGAAAACAAGCAAACAAACACTTTTGAAGGTCTTTGTGATTGTTTCTCTGTTTAAGAGATCTAGCAAATAAACCTTGTTCTTTCAAATCCTTGGTCATTCTTCTTGTTTGAACAGCAGACTTCATATCTCCAATCACTTGCTCTTTAGGATGATCCTTGTAAATTCTGGTAGTTGCAATAGGACTGACAGGGATAGCATCATCCATGTTGTTTATGTCAGCCTCTGCACCAACTTCTTTATCATTAGTATCTGTATATATATTTTCCAAATGAGGCATATTTGGATCAAATGGATATTCATCATCATTATCAGCAATGCCTTCATTGTCGGCAGTATTAACAGTTTTATCTTTGTTAGTGTTGTTAGTGTTGTTACCATCACTAGCAGCATTAACCTCATTAGAACTGCTAACTTTATCATCCTTCACTTGATCATCATATTCAGTTGGAGCTTCATCATCCTGCTTTTCATCATCACTTGAAGACTTAACACCATCTTCTTTATCATCTTTGGGATCTTCATGTTGATCATCTACTTGTGAACTCTTTGGAACTTTGGTTGAGATAAGTGGATCAGCAGTCCATATAGGTAGCAAGACATAATCTTTTCCAGGTCCTGTCTCCTTATTAGCTTGACATGTACTTTCACTTGTGTTTGTACCTGCATAATCATTAGACTGTGTACCTGCAACAACTGGCTCATAATTCATTGTTTTGGTTAGTGCATCAATATCAAATAGCCAGTTTGGTTCACTCCCTGCAACATTAGGTGTACTCTCACTAAACCTAACATGCAAGTTCTCTTCCACTAACCTGGTTCTATTGAACACTCTAAAAGCTTTACTATTCAGTGAGTATCCAACAAAGAATCCTTCATCAGCCTTTCTATCAAACTTGCCTAAGTGATCTGTGGTTTTGAGGATAGTAATAGGACACCCAAATGGTCTTAAAAAGTCTAACATTGGTGCTCTACCATGTAAAAGTTCATAACGGGTCTTGTTATGAGGCTTAACTACTAAAATTCTATTTTGCACATAGCAAGCAGTATTAACTGCTTCAGTCTAAAAAGTAGTAGGTAACTTAGAATCAGCTAACATTGTTCTAGCAGCCTCAATTAGTGTCCTATCTCTCCTCTCAGCAACACCATTTTGTTAAGGATTCCTAGCTACACTATATTGTCTCATAATAACCTTTACCTCACAAAACTGATTCATATCCCTATTCTTGAATTCAGTTCCATTATCACATCTTATCACCTTAACCTTATGATTAACTAGGTTTTCTATCTTGGTTATGAAAGACTTAAGGATTCCACTGGTTTCATCCTTAGTAGCTAAAAAGAAAACCCAAGTAAACCTACTAAAATCATCTGTGACAACTAGGCAATACATCTTTTTCATCAAACTTTTCACAAATGCAGGTCCAAATAAATCCATGTGCAACATATGTAAAGGCTGGCTTATTGAGTTCACTGTTTTGGTCTTACAAGAGGCTCTATGTTGCTTTCCCTTCTGACAAGCAACACAGGTTTCATCATTTTCAAAAACTTTTGAAGGTAAACCTCTTACAAGGTTTCCCTTCACCAATTTGTTCATTGTTTTAAAATTCAGGTGACCTAGCCTTCTATGCCAAAGCTTAGATTCATCAGATGTGGCCTTTGCAAAGAGACAAGTCAAACCTCCTTTGGGAACCATGTTCTCTAAATCAACATTGTATATATTGTCTTTTCTAGGAACCTTAAGCAAAACATGACTTTCATCAGTTATCTTAAAGTCAGGAGACAAGACAAAACATTCAGTGTCAGTAAAAAGAACACTGTTCTTTTTGTTACACATTTGTGAGACACTAAAGAGATTAAACTTTAGCTCCTTGACAAAGTACACATTCTCAAAATCTAATTTACTAGTTTTTATTGTACCTTTGCCTGTGATTTTCCATCCTTTAGAGTTACCTCCAAAGGCAACATATCCTCTATCAATTGACTCAAAATCTGTAAGATATGACATGTTTCTAGTCATGTGTCTTGAGCATCAACTGTCAATAACTCCTTGGTCTTGTAACTCCACTTGTGGATTGCCCTGCACATAAAGTAAGAAAATCAGTTTCTCTTGGGGACCCAAGCCATTACTGACTTGGATCTGCCTTGTGCATCAATGTAATTAAATTTCTTTAGGACAATTGATGCACTGTCATGTTTGGAAACATGGTCTAAAACTTTTATTTTTGGTTTCCAAACCCAACATGTTGAGGCCTTAACAGCATAAAAGTGATTTCCACAAACAGTATTAGTTACTACTTTTGGCTTAGCAGTATTAACTACTGTTTTTGCCTTAGCAGTATTAACAACTGTATTCTTTTGAATGGGCTTTTTTGTAGTGGAATGTGTTATTTTTGAAAAATTAGTCAGTGAATTAGCACCATTCACTGTTCTTTTTGTAGTAGCAGTACTAAATGATCTAGCAGTATTAATCAATATTGCTGGGTTTGAAACATTTTGCTTGGCAGTATTAACTGATACTACACCAGACCTCATTTGTACTGCTCTTGGAACTATGTTTCTTTTAGCAAAGGGGTGTGTATTTTTAGAAAAACTTTGGTGATTCACCCTTTTAGCATAATTCTACACAGGTTTTTGATAGTAATGACAATCATCCTGCAAATGTTCAAAACTACCACAAAAATAACAAGCCTTGTTAAACATCTCAAACTGACTACCTAATCTTTGAGAAATCATGCCATTCCAATTCCTTTGCTTCCCTCTAGGCCTGTTAGTATGTACCCTAGGTTGCTCAACAGTTCTCCTAGCATTTTGTTCTTGAGATTTATGTTTAACAAAATTTGTCTTTTCAACACTAGGTTTAACTGTTTTTCCTTCAACCTTAGGTGTAAACTCAACCTTATCCTCATCATCTGACTCCTAATCTTCAATAATTGGTGCATCAGAATACTTCCTATCAACTATAGACTTTTCCTCATTAGATTTAGCATTACTACTTTCACCTACAGACTAATTAGCAGAGTCAACTAAACAAGACAATTCTTTCATAGGAGTCACAAATTTCCCAGTAATGGGAGGGGGAACTTCATTATAGCCTATGTCACTACCTTTCCTCATAAGTTGACATTCTATTATCTTGTTTACACCTTCAGATGCATGTTCAAGCCTATTTACTTTACATTGAAAGTTTTCTTTTTCCTGTTGAGCTACATCTTTTTCCTTTTTGGCCACTTCAATTCTTCTTATAAGCTCTTCAATAAGTTCATCTCTAACAAAAATTTCACTCTTTAAAACATTAATCTTATCTACTAACTCAGTCTCATTTGTTTTAAAGAATTCTAGTCTTTTCTCTACTGACTCTTATCCTAATTTATAACATAAACACATTAACTCAGACTGTCTTAAATCTTCTATTAGTTGATTATTCTGAGTTTTAAGTGACTCAACAGTATCTAAGCAAGATTTATAAGAACAACCAGAATCACTAGATACCTCAGAGTCAGAGCTTGAAGAGGAAGATGAATAAGCCATAAGAGCAAAGTTTGGTCCTTCTGCATCTTGGTCACTCCAATCATATCCACCTAAACCATCGCAAGATACCAAAGCTGTGGAATTTGTTGCTTCCACAGGCAAAGTTTTCTTTGAGCGTTCTCCATTCTTGTAGTCTTGGCTCCTTGGTGCCTTGCATTCCCTAGCAAAGTGTCCCTTTCTGTGACAGTTGTAGCATTCAACCTTGGACTTATCAAACCCCATGTTGTCTTTCCCATTGACCTTGAGCTGTCTTCTAGTATTCTTCAAGAATCTCCTTGCCCTCATTGTTAACATAGCCATCTGCCACTTTAGATCCATCTCTTCAAGATCATCTGGATGAATCTGTTCTAAGTCCTCATGTACAATCTGAGAATTATTAGATTGACTAGACATGAATGCATAGATAATAGCATCACTCAAGTTCTCAATGTTTGTAGAACTAGCAGCATTGATGTGTCGTGTGTGAGTACAAGTTTTAAATTTATAAAGGTCGAATTACCGAATCTAGAAACAACACATACGAGCAAGTGAACTCATCCATTATAGCAAGATTATGATGGTAAGTCGGGATCGTTCGCAGGGATTTGTGTAGTGAATCGAATTGTAAGCTACTAGAAGTGAATCTCTTAAACAAGCAATGATGTAATATAATAATTCAAATGATTAAAACTACACTTGCTTAGACTAATGCACTACTCTTGAAAAGCATGATTGTGATAACTTAGGATAACATGTTGGTTATGATAATTAGCTTGGTGAACTAATCTAATGTTTCTACAAATTAAACCTTCGTCAAGATTTTAGTTTATAAAAACAAGCATTAAGTTTAACTAATCAATTCAAGGTTCATAAGTTGGTGTACCTTAAATACAAAACTAGTCTTTTGTTTTATCAAATAGGCTTAGGAAATGGTCAATACAAAAGGTAACCGATCATAGACAAAAGGTCACAATTGATAGTAAACTATTAATCTTTCGACCCTTGAAATGGTTTACAATCAATCCTATTTTGATAGACAAAAGCATTCTTATTACAACCACAATTAACTTTCTTTGTTTAATCAAGAATAATGGGTAAAAACAATCATTCATAGACAAATGATTATAACTAGTTGAATAACAATAGTTCTTTCGACCCTTAAAATTATTAGCAACTAGTTAAACTTGATCAACAAATGTCACTACGAAACTTAATCACAATTGGATCTTAGAATCAACTTGAAATTGAATTAAAACATGTTATCACAATCATATGCAAATCAATAAGTAACACACATCATCTAAGCAAGTGCACAAAGACACTAGCCACTCATAGCAAACATGAACATAAACTCAGAACTTTGAACATTAGAAACCATAATTGAAAATCTTACAATGATTGGAAATAGATTACAAATGATAAGGTAATGATACCCAAAGTATTGGTGTTGACTTCTTGATGTTTTGACCTCCAAATGTTGACTTCTTGAACCTTCAAAGCTTCCTGAACTTCTAAGAACGAATTAGGACTTTTGAGAGAGTATCTTGATGATTGTATGAGAGTTGGTATGAGGTGTATCTAAAACTCCTCACAAATGGTTCTATTTATACTATTCTCAAGCCTAGGGTTATTAATGGTTCAACTTGGCCTCCAAGCAGATAGAATAGTCTAGAATGCTCAATAGAAGGCTTTGGAATCGTGCACATAAGGATAGGAATCTTAATGATGAAGTTTTGGAAAATCAGACAACATCCAACCGATCGGTATTATGGCCAACCGATCGGTTGGTCTTCAGAATTAGCCTCCATCCGAATCGGTTGCGGGCAGCCTCCGATTGGATGGAGCACTGCTGCTTTCTCTTTTTGTGAACTTTTGTTGTTTGTCTTGTTCCTTCCTTTTGGTCCTTGGTTCTTTATCCAAACTTGATCTTTTCATTATCTTGGGGCTTGTCAACTTGAATACTTGAATCTTCATTCTTTGAAATGCCTTTTTGATTGGATCTTGACAAGAAAATCCTTGCACTATCATAAATATTTCCTTCTTCCTCATTTTTGCATCTTTTTCTTCCTTTTCCTATTTTTGGTTACATATACTTTGCAAACACACTTTGGTATGATTTAGTAACAAAAGCATATAAATATAACCAAATAACATGTATAAAAACATGAATAACACTACTAAAAATATGCACAATTTGAGTGTTATCATATTCCCCCACACTTAAACTTTGCTTGCCCTTAAGCAAATCTAGAAATAAAAACACTTATCCACATGGTACACAAGTATGATTAGAAAAATGTGATGCAAATCTATCAAGTACAAGTACAAGTTAGATTCATCAATTTAAGCTTTTATGGTTGAAGCATCGAGATGTTTGACAATACCCAAATGATTTTCTTGCTTGATAAACATTACTAAACACCTCACGAAAAGGAAATGAAATATAATTCACTCAAAACACTCATTTGTATGGTTGGTGGAGTATATAAGAAGAATTACACTCATTTGCTCAGTCATGATTTAAATATTACCATAGGCTTGTACAAGAAACAAAACTACACCGAAATGGCGTGAGCACCAAGTATAGATATCAAAGAGGGCTTTTATTCAGGTTTAAAGGCTTCAAGGGTTGAATTAGACTTATGTGCAACTACCTTATGCAAAACATAATAGATCGCTAACGGATAGTCACTAGGGCATATCTTGGATCGCTAGTGCGCTATTCACATAACGGATGGTCACCAAAATACACACTAGATTGCTAGCAACGTTATCTAATTCCTCAAGAGATCGGATGGTCACTACATGTCCATACACTTGATAATTTCACAAAGTCAAAAGGGTAGGATAAGACATGGGATATGTTTTAGAAAGGGTTGGTAATAATGAATATACCAAATAGTCAAAGTCTACTAACCAAATGTTACTAGCTATTTCGAACCGCTATCATGCATTCTTGAAAAACTCCATACTTGATTGCACTATACATTATTACAAAGCTCATTGGCTATTCTTGTCACCTTATAGTTGCGATGACTTATTTTCTCTCTTTTTTTTTTTTTTTTTTTTTTTTTTTTTTTTTTTTGGAACATAAACTCAGAAGCTTGTCATCTTATTGTTGCGATGACTTCACTGGGATAACTACTTTTGGAGTTTGCAACTTTCTTCGTACTTTCATGATTTCCCACAAAACATCCATCTTGCCAAATAGCTAGCAACCAACCAAGACTTGACTAAGGGTAAGACTAAGTTAAAAGTTTAAAATCTTTTTGTATTTTTTTTTCTGGGTTTTATCAAAAAAAAAAAAAAAAAAAAAAAAAAAAAAGATAGGCTCAGAGGGTGTAACTAGGGGTATCTAGCGTTAAAGATAAATGCTAACAAAAGGGTTTATACTGGTGGTTAACTAGTCAGTGTGACTAGCTAAATATCAATACGGAAGGCTTATTTGGGTTAAATCCTAAGATTGCCTCTTATCACGCATATATACTTATATCACAAAAAATGATCTCACAACGGTCTCGTAATGATTTACAAGCACAAGTTCTAGAATAAATAAAATCACCGGCACACTCATAGCAAAAAAATTCAAGCATATATAAAAGATGTATGCTATATACGAAACAGGCTTAAATCCTCACATTAGAGTGAAAAGGGCTATAATATGTGCTAGCTAATGTTATCGATCCCAGAATGGATTGCAATATTAATCGGGACACATCTCAATTTTTCAAAATTTACAGGTTGTACCAGTGGATAGATCCAGTTATATAAACCTTAAAATGACAACTATCTAGATTACAAGGGCAAACAAAATTTAAAATTTAGCTCGAAATTTACAATCTATTCTTATTTTCCTATTCACCCCCCCCCCCCCCCCCCCCACACTTAAGTTAAGCATTGTCCTCAATGTGATAAACAAATTTCAAGGAATGAAAATAGGGAAATAAGAGAATAAACCATATTTTCCTGCTCCAGATGATTCTTTGATCCAAGTGTCCATACTTTGTAATCATTACCTGCAGTAATCTTAAAAATAAAAGAAACACACGCAATATTTCTATGTTTTATTTAAAAGTTAGTGATACGCCCCCACACTTAAGTTCAACTAAGGGATTAGATAAACTTTGGGGTTTAATCACCTGAAAATAAAAATGAAAATGAAAATTAAAAACCGCAAACACACGGGTTGCCTCCCGAGAAGCGCTTGTTTTATTAACGAGTCATCAGCCGGACTCAAAACTTTCTTCTAGCTACGTTGGTGTAATTTTTGGCTTCTTCTTTGAGAATTTTGGAACATTGATGAACTCAAATAAGTACATTTATTACTATCATTTATCCTATTAATTTGACTTGTTTTATTATATTATGTATGAGGATTGATACTTAATCGTTTACTTTTGTAATTCTCAGGTAAAAACAAGCATTTGGTGAAACTTGGCGATTTTGGACTAATTCTGGAGCAAAACAAGCAAGAAGTTAAGAGTCTACCGAAATGTACAAGATCAAGACTATTCTGCTCCAGATGCGCCGCATCTCACTTATGACATGCGCCGCATCACTATCAATATTTCACCAGATACGATCCAAGATACAAGAGGACATGCGCCGCATCCTAGAATGGAGTTACGCCACATCTTCTGGCGGTGTACGAATATTCCTGAATATATTAATCTTGGACCCCACGCGAAGTTAAGTCAATGCGCCGCATCTACTTACTAGATGCGCCGCATCCTACCCTCAGACAGAAACTATAAATACCCCAAGACCAGACGAATTTCGTGTGACATATTATATCCGAAGTACGAAGACCAGAGAAACCTAGGACGAATTCAGACGAATAGGCAGCACAAGACACGCCCAAACGAAGATACAAGAGCTGTAAGAAGGTGCTGCATGTGTTTAATTCATTAAGTAGTTTTGTTTTATTGTGTTAGTAAACTTTAATTCATCAAGATTGGTGGCTTGTGTAATGTGACAATGGAAAGATTGCACTCCCTTAAAACTGCTTTCTCATTAATTAAAGTTTATATGTTGATGTCTTTGGTGACTTTTATTAGTGCATTGATAACCTCTGTGTCTAGCTGAGCGTTGATCGGGTCGCCATGCCTCTGCCCTCGCCTATTTATTAGATCGCCTATGCATTCTATCGTCTGTAGAAAAGTAGGAAGAAAGATAAATAGGATAGTCATAAGTAATCATTAAGGGTTTACTCGCCGATAAGATTAGAACCAACGAGAAAGGACTTAATCTCGGTGTGTTGCATCGAACTATACACTTCATATAAAACTAGCAATAAAACAAGTGACAAACTACTTATCTATCAGGACAGTCTTCTTATTGTCTCAAGTATTTATCTGTGTACGTGTGTGCTATTCGCTGATTCGTGCCTATTGGTTTAGTTTATTATTTAATTGCAATAAAATCGTGCCAGTCTCTCAGGCTGAACCCCCTTGCGTTAGATTAGGTTGTATAGCTAACTTAATTTATTAAAATACTGATTAGAATAACTAGATAATACGTTCCACTCTTAGTGATCGACACTCTACTTACGATTATATTCATACTGACCGGGTACACTGCTCGTTAAGTGTGTGTGTTATTGATAAGTCGGCTAAATATAAATTTAAAACTTGAGTAGGCATTAATACTGCTAAACCGCAACGACATACACGCGCATCAAGTTTTTGGCGCCGTTGCCGGGGAGTGAATTGTTATTATCTGTTAATTTGATTAGTATTTTAATTAGGTTTTTAATTTTTAATCTAACCGCTAATTCTGTTGTGTATTAGATTAATTTGCATTCATTGTACTATTTTGCATATTTTCTGTTTTTGTGTGTTATTTGTTTGCTTTTATTTTGTTTATTTTCGTGTGTTTTATTTGTTTTTAATTTTTCGTATTTTTTGTATTCTGCTATCGTTGTACTGAGCTAAATCGAACGATACGGCGCATCTGATTTCTCAGATACGGCGTATTGCGTTTAATTTTTATTAAATACAACGCGTTTAATTAATTCGATACGACGCATCTTTTCCCCAAGATACGGCGTATCTGTTTTTGATAAAAAAATTTTCTAAACGTTATCGCCATACGACGCATCTGCTTTAGCAGATACGGCGTATCTATTATTTTAATTAAAAACAGTTTTCGAATTATTAAACAGATACGACGCATCGATATCTGTCGATACGGCGTATCTTCTGAATAAAAAATCTTATATTTTGAAACGTAACGAAAATACGGCGCATTAACTTTTGTTAATACGACGCATTTAATTTTAAATAAATATCGATTTTTGATTATTAAAATTGATACGGCGCATTCAAATTTCTAAGCGGCGTATCTATTTTCTGAATAAAGTCTGATTTAATTTTAACGATTATAAGATACGGCGTATCCAACTTTTTGGATACGGCGCATCGTCTGCAGATATCAGTAACTTTAAATTTTCATATTCCGTTTTCGTTGTTAATTTTCTGATATATTACTTTCTTGAGCATACCCTACTGATATTTTTGTGTTGATTTCAGGAAGTGCATGACCAGGAGTTCTACGAAGAACTTGATTCAACCTTTCGAAGATCCTGAACGAGTCTTTCATTCGCTTAAAAGGCTTTTCGACACAAAAAGCTTTGATACTTCAAGTTCATTCAAGCTTGATTATTTTTCTGAAGAGAAAGAGGAAGAAGAAACAGAAACAATGGGCGAAAACACTACTATGTAGGAATACATGAACAAAACCCGTGCTGATCACACTTCAGGAGTTGCTAGACCAAAGTTTGATGATAAGTCAAAATTTGAATTGAAAGGTCAGTTTCTCAAGGAGCTAAGAGAGAATGCTTTCAGTGGATCGGAACACGAGGATGCTAATGAGCATGTTGAAAAGGTCCTCGAGATTGCGGATTTGTTTACTTCAGAAGGAGTCACTGACGATCAACTCACCCTAAGAATCTTTCCAATCTCGCTAAAAGGAGCTGCTAACGAGTGGCTAAGGAATGAACCTGCTAGTTCAATCACTACATGGGAAGATTTGAAGAGCAGGTTCCTGAAGAGATATTGTCCACCTGCTAGGACTGCTAAAAAGATGGACGCTATCAACAGTTTCAAGCAAGAGCCTGATGAAACTCTTTATCAAGCTTGGGAAAGATTTAAAGATTTACTGGTAAAATGTCCTCAACACTATCTAACCCCTATGCAGGAGATAATATTGTTTTATCAAGGATTGGACGTGCCTACTAGACAAATCTTGGACGCTAAGGGAGCTGTGCCTCAAATGAGTGCAACCAATGCTAGGAAAGCAATCCAAGAAGCTGCTGATCATTCTCAAAAATGGCACGATGGGACCTCTACTAGATCTAAGAGCAGCACTAATTTTGACGGGATTGCTGCTATTCAAGCTCAATTGGATAAAATTAGTAGAGAGATGAAGAAGCGTGATGAAAGAGTGTATGCTGCCCAAGTTGGATGTGAAAAGTGCGAAGGACCTCACTACACTAAAGATTGCCCGAATAAGAATGAAAGTGAGACGTTTGAAGAAGCATATTACACCCAATTTGGACAACCATTCCAACCTTCAGGAAGATTTAGGGAAACTACCCCGGGATTCTATCAAAAGAACAACTTTAATCCCGCTTATCAAGAGAGGAGGCAGACTTTAGATGACACTCTAAAGCAAATTATGGCCGATGCTGCTAAAAGAAATGAAGAGAATACTGCTATGATCAAAGAAATACGAGCTTCAACGGACACTACTACAAGAAATCAAGGAGCTTCGATCAAAGCATTGGAACAACAAATTGGTCAAATAAGCAAAGTTCTTCAAGAAAGGGGATACGGAAGTTTACCGAGCGCAACTGAAACCAACCCAAGGGATCATGTCAAGGCCATAAGCACCACTGAAGAAGTCACTCCTAACATACCTAGAAGATCGATGAATGGTAATGATGGTGCAAGACCCGAATTTTTCTTTAATTCTTCAATCAGTTTAAGAAGACTACTAAAAGAAAAGACAAAGATTGAAGAGGAGATCAAGGCTACAATGAAAGAAGGGAGCTCTGCAACCGATTTAAATGCCTTGCCTCATAAAGAAAAAGACCCAGGAAGTTTTACTCTACCTTGTTCAATTAATGATATATCTTTCAATAATGTGTTAGCTGACTTAGGAGCTAGTGTTAGTGTTATGCCTCTTAAGACATTCACTACCCTAGGACTAGGAAAATTAGCACCAACTAAGTTACTTATTGAATTGGCTGATAAAACGGTAAAACGACCTGAAGGGATTGCTAATAATGTGCTAGTTAAGATTGAGAAGTTTATTTTCCCTGTAGACTTTGTTATATTAGATATGCCTGAGGATGTTAAGATTCCTTTAATCCTAGGAAGACCTTTCTTGTCTACTGCCCATGCTAAGATTGATGTGTTTAAAAGAAAAATCTCGTTAAGGGTAAGGAATAATAAACTAGTCTATAAGTGCCAAGATCCTGTTAAAAGCATAATTAGAGGTGTCTATGTGCTAGGATTAAGAGAGCGTATGGACCTCGATCTTGAAGCTAGGCTTATGGGGGAAACATTGATTCAAAACAACTCAACTAATCCTAATCATGAGAACTTTGAGGAATTTATTGACCTTAATGTACCTACCGAACTTAGACGCGATGTTGTTAATGATTCTGGTGATGAGTGGTATGATTGCGTAGTAATTAACAAACGTAGGAGAATAGTTGAGATAACGAATTTGAATAATGATATGTTTATTGAACTACCACCCCACCTTGCTTATTTATGACTATATGATAATAAGAATTTCCCGTCTATCATTTTGTCATCTCTGCCCGAAAGGGACAGAACTTTGTTTATACAGATATTGAAGAAGAACGGCGTGGAAATTAAGGACGAGCAAGGAGTGTTCAATATTACTGAATTGGCAATGAGGGAGCGCGATGTTTCCGACTCCTTCAATGATCGATATTAATGAGCTGAACGTGAGTCTAACTTGAAGACTCTGGAATAAAGACAAGTGCTTACCGGGAGACAACCCGGATTTATCTTTTAATTTTCTGTTTTTGTGTCGAGTCAGTCAGGCCGCAGAGGATACGGCGCATCTCAATCCTGAGATGCGACGCATCTCCTGCACAGGTCATATCTTTATTTTTCTGCATTTTTTATTTCCGACTTTAAAACTTTTTATCAGTTTATTTTAATGCGGCGCATCCCTGGTTAAGGATGCGACGCATCTTCTATTCTGATCCGTATTTATTCCAGGCTCGATACGGCGTATCTTCTTCCATAAGATACGGCGCATCGACTGACCTGATGATTTTCATTTTTATTTTTATGTTTTATTTTTACCTAACTGCTAATCTATTATGAAAGTTTGAACCTTTCTTAACTTAGGTGTGTTTTAAAGCCTTGGTGGTATTATAGATTCCTGCATTTCCTATGGATACATCTATTATGAAGCTTAAACGTTCTAATCCACAAGAAAGATGATTTTTGCTCTTATACAAATGGAGGATCATACAGAGCAAATCTCAGGGGAGTTTTTCTGTTCTAATTCTTTTATTTTCCATTTTTTAACCTTTGATACAAACAACGAGGACGTTGTTTAACTTAAGTGGGGGGATTGGAGAATTAGAACACTTAACACTTACTTGTCCTAAACTTTTCAAAATATGCTTAAAATGTGCTTAATATATAAAAATTTAAAATTTTTAGCTTGTTTTTGTTTAAAGTCTAAGTTGCATAGCTGCACACATGACGTTATTTTCAAAAATTGTGATTTTTCAAAATTCACAAATCTATGAGTGTGCCGGTGACTTGTAAACTTTTGAACTTGGCTTGTATACTATTCGAGACCACCATAATAAGTATTATTTATATAATTGGAATGACTTGTCTAAATTGGTAAAATTTCTAGGATTACACCCAAATAGCCTTATATGTTATGTGTTATTAGCTAACTACACTGGTTAGTTAACCCCCGTATAAACCTTTGTTACTCTCATTTTTAGAGTAAGATACCCCTAGAAAAACACTCAGAGCCATTCCTTTCGTTTCTTACACCTTTGTTAAAATGTTTCGTTACACCCTTACACCTTAGCCTACCCTGTAGATTAAAATCCGTGGTTGGTTAATTGCTTTAGGCAAAGTGTGTTTCCTTACATTACCTGTGTTCGCGTGCGTAATTCATTATCTATGGTTAGGTCGGGAAATTGCACAATGCAATTGGAGTGAAAGTAAATATTGTATATCTTTGAGTTTATTTTTCGTGTGTTTACTACTTTCACTATTACCGTTATTTCTGAAGTCATGAAAAGTATGGAAAAATTATCCAGAATTATTGTTTTGGTGATGTGGTGAAATTTTACACATCTATGTTTATGTTTCTTAAAAAAAATAAAAATAAAAATAAAAAAAAAAAAAAAAAATCGAAAAAATGAGAAAAGAAAAAGAAAAAAGAAGAAAGTTGGATGTTTGTTTTTAACCAACTTATGTAAAGTTTTGTATTTAGTGGTAGATATCACCACTATTTGTAGTATATTATATCTATGGATTGAATGGGAGTTGGCAGTTATGGGAATGCCAACTAAGGTTTATTCTTTGATTAAGATCTTGTTGAGTATAATTCGTGTCTACCTAAAGCGTGTGTTTTCAAGTGTTAAAGCGTGGGTTATTCTATGATATGAGTCTTATTCATGGGATGGTTGGGATAGTGATTAACCACACTTAGGATTTTAATTTATTTGTTTTGTTTATTTTTCGTTTTACACCAATTTATATCCCTAATATTATCCATACCCTTTATTATTCTTTATCCAACCAAACCTTTGATTTATTGAGATTAGGGATTTGAGCAATCTTAAGTATCGTAGTCGTGGATTCGACTATGTATTTATGATTTTGTCGCCCTTTTTGATATATTATTACTAGTGAAGTTTGGACCTATCTTTAGCCTATTCGAGTTAAGGATTTGAGCAATTGCAAGTATCGTGTTCGTGGATTCGATCATGTATTTGTGATTTTGTCGCCTTTTCTGGAATTTGAGATCGATAGTGATTAAGAAGAGTAATTAACCCTTAAACCTCAAAACCCTTTTTACTGCTTTAGACTTGTTATTCCTTTGCTTTAGTGGGGGAGATGTGTATACTTGCCAAGCTTATGATAGAATATTCGTCGCGACTGGACAGTTAAACGATTAGATTTGCTTTTATCGAAATATTTTATTCTACTTCTAATTCGTTAAGTGTTTGGTTGTGTGATTATGGCAAAAACGAATACATGCTTAAATATAAAAATAAATCCTAATATCTTTAAGGATACATTTTCATAAGATTAATTCTAAGGTTTACTTGGGGACAAGTAAAGTTCAAGTGGGGGGATATTTGATGAACTCAAATAAGTACATTTTATTACTATCATTTATCCTATTAATTTGACTTGTTTTATTATATTATGTATGAGGATTGATACTTAATCGTTTACTTTTGTAATTCTCAGGTAAAAACAAGCATTTGGTGAAACTTGGCGATTTTGGACTAATTATGGACCGAAATGTACAAGATCAAGACTATTCTGCTCCAGATGCGCCGCATCTCACTTATGACATGCGCCGCATCACTATCAATATTTCACCAGATACGATCCAAGATACAAGAGGACATGCGCCGCATCTAAGAATGGAGTTACGCCGCATCTTCTGGCGGTGTACGAATATTCCTGAATATTATAATCTTGGACCCCACGCGAAGTTAAGTCAATGCGCCGCATCTACTTACTAGATGCGCCGCATCCTACCCTCAGACAGAAACTATAAATACCCCAAGACCAGACGAATTTCGTGTGACATATTATATCCGAAGTACGAAGACCAGAGAAACCTAGGACGAATTCAGTCGAATAGGCAGCACAAGACACACCCAAACGAAGATACAAGAGCTGTAAGAAGGTGCTGCATGTGTTTAATTCATTAAGTAGTTTTGTTTTATTGTGTTAGTAAACTTTAATTCATCAAGATTGGTGGCTTGTGTAATGTGGCAACGGAAAGATTGCACTCCCTTAAAACTGCTTTCTCATTAATTAAAGTTTATATGTTGATGTCTTTGATGACTTTTATTAGTGCATTGATAACCTCTGTGTCTAGCTGAGCGTTGATCGGGTCGCCATGCATCTGCCCTCGCCTATTTATTAGATCGCCTATGCATTCTATCGTCTGTAGAAAAGTAGGAAGAAAGATAAATAGGATAGTCATAAGTAATCATTAAGGGTTTACTCACCGATAAGATTAGAACCAACGAGAAAGGACTTAATCTCGGTGCGTTGCATCGAACTATACACTTCATATAAAACTAGCAATAAAACAAGTGACAAACTACTTATCTATCAGGACAGTCTTCTTATTGTCTCAAGTATTTATCTGTGTACGTGTGTGCTATTCGCTGATTCGTGCCTATTGGTTTAGTTTATTATTTAATTGCAACCAAATCGTGCCAGTCTCTCAGGCTGAACCCCCTTGCGTTAGATTTGGTTGTATAGCTAACTTAATTTATTAAAATACTGATTAGAATAACTAGATAATACGTTCCACTCTTAGTAATCGACACTCTACTTACCATTATATTCATACTGACCGGGTACACTGCTCGTTAAGTGTGTGTGTTATTGATAAGTCGGCTAAATATAAATTTAAAACTTGAGTAGGCATTAATACTGCTAAACCGCAACGACATACACGCGCATCAAACATACACCACGTTTCCTATTACTATTCCTTCTCCAGTGTCATCTATGTTCTCCAATTTTATTCTTTTCCAAGGTCTAGGAAGAACATCATAGATATAACCAGATTCTTCGGCCCAAGGAATGTTTTTCTTATAATCGGCCGGAAAGGGTGCCATGAATGTTATTGCTTCATAGTCTGATTCGGGCGGAATCTCTTTGATAGAAATCTCGTTCATTTGCTCCTTATCATAGTACAATTTAATTCGGTGACCATTAACACTGAAACTTCCACCTTGTTTATCATGTAATTCGACATACCCAGATGGAAATCCATGTTTCACTATATACGGACCGAACCATTTCGGTTTTAGCTTAGGTGCTTTGAACTTGTATTTCATATTAAAAAGCAGAACTTTGTCTCCAGCTTTGAATTCTTTTCGGATTCTAAGCTTTCTATCATGATACGCTTTGGTTCTAGCTTTATAAAGCTTGGAGTTCTCGTAAGCTTGGAGTCTTAGTTCATCGAGTTCATGCAATTGCAAAAATCTCTTCTCTCCGGCTATTTTGAGATCAGGGTTACAGCTTCTAAGTGCCCAGTAAGCGCGATGTTCGATTTCGAACGGCAAACGACAAGTTTTCCCATACAAATGTATGTACAGTGTTGTATCAATTGGTGTTTTATAAACCGTACGAAATGCCCACAGAGCATCATCTAGTTTTCTCGACCAAACGGCGGGATTGTCTTTGACCGTTCTTTCAAGTATCATTTTTAAGGCTCTGTTGGTATTTTTGACTTGACCACTGGTCTGTGGATGATAAGCTATGGCGAAACAACGATGAACTCCGTATCGTTTCATAATTTTCTCCATTTGTTTGTTACAGAAATGGGTTCCTCGATCACTTATTAAAGCTTTAGGAATTCCATAGCGAGCGAAAAGCTTTTTGAGAAAATTGACAACAACTCGTGCATCATTTATGGGTAGAGCTTCAGCCCATTTGGAAACGTAATCAATAGCAACGAGAATGTATTCGTATTTGTGCGATTTAGGAAATGGTCCCATAAAATCGATTCCCCAAATATCGAATATTTCGCAGACTTGAAGGCTCTTTTGAGGCATTTCATCTCTACGAGAAAGACTACCGGATTTTTGGCAAGCATCGCAGTTTTGAACAAGAGTATGAGCTTCTTTGAAAATTGTTGGCCAATAGAATCCAGCATCAAAACCTTTTTTAGCTGTGGTGGAAGGACCATAGTGTCCCCCAGTCGGGCCATGATGGCATTCATTAAGAATTCTTCTTGTTTCGGAACCAGAAACACATCTTCTGATCATCCCATCGGGACACATCTTGAAAAGATAGGGCTCTTCCCAATAATAGTGTTTTAATTCTGAAAAGAATTTACTTCGTTGGGCATGAGTTAATCCCTTTTTTAGAATTCCTCCAACGAGATAATTTGCATAATCTGCAAACCACGGAATTTCTTTTTAATCATTTGATTCAATAATCATGAGAGTTTCATCAGGAAAATAATCGTCAATTTCATCTTCCTTTAACTCTTCCAAATTTGGATTTTCGAGACGAGACAAATGATCAGCAGCTAGATTTTCTGCTCCTTTCTTATCTTTGATTTCGATGTCAAATTCTTGGAGTAGCAAAATCCATCGGATAAGACGCGGTTTTGCATCTTGTTTGGTAAACAGATATTTGAGTGCTGAATGATCAGTGAACACAATCGTTTTTGAAAGCACAAGATAAGATCTGAATTTGTCAAAAGCAAAAACAACGGCTAACAATTCCTTTTTCGTAACCGTATAATTTTGTTGAGCATTGTTGAGTGTTTTGTTGGCGAAGTATATAGGACGGAAATGTTTTCCTTCACAGTGTCCTAATACAGCTCCAACAGCAAAATCGCTTGCATCGCACATGAGCTCGAATGGTAGTGACCAATTAGGTGAAACCATAATGGGTGCACTAGTCAGTTGGGTTTTCAATGTTTCGAATGCCTTCATGCAATCTGCATTGAAGTAAAAAACAGAATCTTTTTCTAAAAGTTTCGTCATTGGACGAGATATTTTGGAAAAATCCTTAATGAAACGACAGTAGAAACTGGCATGTCCTAGAAAACTTCTGATGCGCGTGATGTGTCGTTGCGGTTTAGCAGTTTTAATGCCTACTCAAGTTTTAAATTTATATTTAGCCGACTTATCAATAACACACACACTTAACGAGCAGTGTACCCGGTCAGTATGAAGATAATGGTAAGTAGAGTGTCGATCACTAAGAGTGGAACGTATTATCTCGTTATTCTAATCAGTATTTTAATATCCTAACGCAAGGGGGTTTCAGTCTGAGAGACTGGCACGGTTTGTTTGCAATTAAATAATAAAATAAACCAATAGGCACGAATAAGCAAGTAGCACACACGTACACAGATAAATACTTGAGACAATAAGAGGGCTGTCCTTATGATTAAGTAGATTGTCACTTGTTTTATTGATAGCTTTATATGAAGTGTATGTAGTTAACCCTTTCTCGTTGGTCCTAATCTTATCGGCGAGTAAACCCTTAATGATTACTTATGTCTAAAAGTTATTCCTAAGTGATCAATTTAGTAATAACCGTGGGAGCCACATTATGTCCCGCAGTCAAATGCCCGCAAGCCACTAATAAACACAGAGGTTATCAATGCACTAATAAGTAGTAACCAAAGACATCAACATATAAACTTTAATTGATGGGAAAGCAAGTATTAAAGGGAGTGCAATCTTTCGTTGTCACATTACACAAGCCACCAATCCTGATGAATTAAAGTTTGCTAACACAATAAAACAAAACTACTTAATGAATTAAACACATGCAGCACCTTCTTACAGCTCTTGTATCTTTGATTTGGGTGTGTCTTGTGCTGCCTCCTTGACTGAATTTGTCCTTTGTTTCTCCTGTTCGTACTTCGGTTTTAGGTTTTCCGGAACTTGTAATTCGTCTGGTCTACGGGGTATTTATAGTTTCTGTCTGAGGGAGGATGCGGCGCATCTACTAAGTAGATGCGGCGCATGTACTTAACTTCGCATGGGGTCCAAGATTATAATATTCAGGAATATTCGAACACCGCCAGAAGATGCGCCGTAACTCCATGATTAGATGCGGCGCATGTCCTCTTGTATCTTGGATCGTATCTGGTGATATCTTGATAGAGATGCGGCGCATGTCGAGAGTGAGATGCGGCGCATCTGGAGCAGAATTGACTTGATCTTGTCCATGTCAGTAGACTTTCAACTTTATGCACGTTTTGCTCCATAATTAGTCCAAAATCGCTAAGTTTCACAAAATGCTTGTTTTTACCTGAGAATTACAAAAGTAACCGATTAAGTATCAATCCTCATACATAATATAGTAAAACAAGTCAAATTAATAGGATAAATGATAGTAATAAAATGTACTTATTTGAGTTCATCAAATATCCCCCCACTTGAACTTTACTTGTCCCCAAGTAAACCTTAGAATTTCTTTTATGAAAATGTATCCTAAAAGATGTTAGGATTTATTTTTATATTTAAGCATGTATTCGTTTATTTCATAATCACACAACTAAACACTTAACGATTCAGAAGTAAAATAAAATAAGTCGATAAAAGCAAATCTAATCGTTTAACTGTCCAGTCGCGACGAATATTTTATCATAAGCTTGGCAAGTATACACATCTCCACCACTAAAGCTAAGGAGTAACAAGTCTAAAGCGGTAAAAAGGGTTTTTAGGCTTAAGGGTTAATTATTCTCTTTCACTATCGATCTCAAATTCCAGAAAAGGCGACAAAATCACAAATACATGATCGAATCCACGAACACGATACTTGCAATTGCTCAAATCCTTAACTCGAATAGGCTAAAGATAGGTCCAAACTTCACCAATAATAATATATCAAAAAGGGCGACAAAATCATAAATACATAGCCGAATCCACGACTACGATACTTAAGATTGCTCAAATCCCTAATCTCAATAAATCAAAGGTTTGGTTGGATAAAGAATAATAATGGGCATGGATAACATTTGGGATATAAATTGGTGTAAAAATAAAAATAAACAAAACAAATAAATTAAAATCCTAAGTGTGGTTAATCACTATCCCAACCATCCCATGAATAAGACTCATATCATCGAATAACTCACGCTTTAACACTTGAAACACACGCTTTAGGTAGACACGAATTATACTCAACAAGATCTTAATCAAAGAATAAACCTTAATTGGCGTTCCCATAACTGCCAATTCCCATTCAATCCATAGATATAGTACAACAAATAGTGGTGATATCGACCACTTACATAACTTTACATAAGTTGGTTAAAACTAACTTCCAACTTTTCTTTCTTTCTTTTTTTTTTTTTTTTTTTTTTCTCATATTTTCGATTTTTTTTTTTTTTTTTTTTTTTTTTTTTTTTTTTTTTTTTTTTTTTTTTTTTTTTAACATAAACATAGATGTGTAAAATTTCACCAAATCACTATAACTTTCTTTCCGGATAATTTTTCCATACTTTTCATGACTTCAGAAATAATGGTAATAGTGAAAGTAGTAAACACACGAAAAATAAACTCCAAAATATACAATATTTACTTTCACTCCAATTGCATTGTGCAATTTCCCGACCTAACCATAGATAATGAATTACGCACGCGAACACAGGTAATGTAAGGAAACACACTTTGCCTATAGCAATCAACCAACCACGGATTCTAATCTACAGGGTAGGCTAAGGTGTAAGGGTGTAACGAAACATTTTAAACATAGGTGTAAGAAACGAAAGGAATGGCTCTGAGGGTTTTTCTAGGGGTATCTTACTCTAAAAATGAGAGTAACAAAAGGGTTTATACGGGGGTTAACTAACCAGTGTAGTTAGTTAATAACACATAACATATAATAGGCTATTTGGGTGTAATCCTAGAAATTTACCAAGTTAGACAAGTCACTCCAATTATATAAATAATACTTATTATGGTGGTCTCGAATAGTATACAAGCCAAGTTCTAAAGTTTACAAGTCACCGGCACACTCATAGATTTGTGAATTTTGAAAAATCACAATTTTTGAAAATAACGTCATGTGTGCAGTTATGCAACTTAGATCTTAAACAAAAACATGCTAAAAAATTTTAAGTTTGATATATTAAGCACATTTTAAGCATAATTTTTGAAAAAGTTTAGGACAAGTAATTGTTAAGTGTTCTAATTCTCCAATCCCCCCACTTAAGTTAAACAACGTCCTCGTTGTTTGTATAAAAGGTAAAAAACTGGAAAATAAAAGAATTAGAACAGAAAAACTCCCCTGAGATTTGCTCGGTATGATCCTCCATTAGTATAAGAGCAAAAATCAACTTCTTGTGAATTAGAACGTTAAAGCTTCATACTTGATGTATCCACAGGAAATCCAGGAAACTATAATACCACCAACACTTTAAAACACACCTAAGATAAGAAAGGTTCAAACTTGCATAATACATTAGTAGTTAGATAAGAATAAAACTTAAAAATTAAAACTGAAAATCATCAGGTCAGTCGATGCGCCGTATCTTATGGAAGAAGATACGCCGTATCGAGCCTGGAATTAATACGGATCAGAATAAAGATGCGCCGCATCCTTAACTAGGGATGCGCCGCATTAAAATAAACTGATAAAGAGTTTTAAAGTCGAAAATTAAAATGCAGAAAAATAAAATAAGATATGACCATTGCAGGAGATGCGTCGCATCTCAGAATTGAGATGCGCCGTATCCTCATGCGGCCTGACTGACTCGACACAGAAAACAGAATAATAAAAATTCTCCGGGTTGTCTCCCGGTAAGCACTTGTCTTTATTCCAGAGTCTTCAAGTTAGACTCACGTTCAGCTCAGCAATAAGTCCTTGTCACGGTCCATCCTTCGTCCTTCATCCGAAAGATTTTTCCGTATATCTCTGCGACGTTTTCTTCCGTTCGACTTAATCTAGTATAACTCTTTGTCTTCACCGCAGTATATTCTTCATCAGGACCCAAAGAGTATTTGATGATTTTAAATTTTTCAGAAATAATCATGGGCGGCTCATTGTAAGGAATCCGAAGTAGTTGACACTTTCTTTTGGTGAACTCTTCCTCGTTTTTATCAACAAACTTAAAATAGGGATCCTTAATCAAATAATCATCTAGTTCTTCAATCAACGACTCATTATTATTATCATCTTGAATCGCCTCCCATTCTCTTTCCAAATCATATTGTAACCGTCGGCTAAGCTTTGTGAAATCATCAAACTGTTTATGCACCCATTCCCAGAAAGTAGTATCCGATGTTCCCTTAAGTCCTTTCAAGCGTTCAATTCTGCCCTTTTCTTGTAAAGCCTCCGCTTTTTGTGGGCAGTCTTCAACATTATCGTACCACTCATAATCTTCAAAGGTTACATCGTTTCCAACCCGTCTCATCCCAATTATACTTCCCCCATTACAGGTTCCGTCACTTTTATAATCACAGGTCGGCCAAACACTACTACTCCCGTCCTTGAAAACGAAGGGTGTACAGGTGTGATTAATGTGCGCAAATTCCCATGGTTTATCCCAAACCCATGGTACTTGATCATTCCATTCATAGTACCAGGTGTTTTTGAAATCGTCATAAGTCTTAAATCCTGGTAGTTCTCCAGTAAGCACATCATCGTCGACTTGAAGAAGGTAGTTAAATTCCTTGAACTGCTTGCACAAGGGTGTCTCATAATCGAACACATCAATGTCTATTCTGAATAACTCTTCAATGCCTTCATTGATTGTTGAATCATGAAGTGACGACCCATAATCGCTTTCTACTTCTTCATCTTCTCCTCTCATCCAATATGCCCATAATGCATCCTTAGTAGCACGATCCATGCACTTATGGTTATTAAACTTACTAGCCAACCATTCTGAAAAATCAACATCGTGAGGATCGTGGTTAACGTCAAAGCAAACCTTTCCAATCATATTCTTTTTTATCTCCATGAACTCGTTAAATTGCTTCTTAAAACTCCGAGTCAACCATGAAGTCATAATCTCCTTGACTTCATTTGCAGGGGCAAATTCCGGACTACCATATTTGAGTTCTAGCCAATCATTGAGGGAGAGGTCTATCAATCTTACCAATTTCCCATGAAATAGTAACTCCGCCAAAGCATAATTCATGTCATTATCCTGATAGTTCTCATTCAATCCCCAGTACTGTTCGGAATAAGGCATGTAAGATATTTGGGCATTGCCTCCACCACAGCTGTTGTTGCTTGAGTCCATGTACGCAAGATAGAATTTCCCATCGTCTTCTTCGATAGTAGTCCAGTTCAATCCTTCGGCTTCAATGATAGGCCATAAGAGCGACAATTCTTCTCCAGTGTACCTCACAAATACATCATAAGAGAATACCTCTTTGTCAATGTTGCATAAACGCATGAATTCCTTAAAAGCAGCTTCAAGAGGAGTCTCCCAAGAGAATAAATCTGCATCGATCATGAGTACATTGAATGAATCCGTAAACAAGCATTCCTTAGCAAGATATCCGTTAACTGACATGTCTTCCATAGCAAAATCTGTCATCCAAGGTAAAATCATCAGTAGGATTTGTTCGCTAGAAGAGAAATTAATGAATATAGAAACGGATATAAGAATAAAAATAGCTGATATCTGCAGACGATGCGCCGTATCCAAAAAGTTGGATACGCCGTATCTTAATACGTTAAAATTTAATCAGACTTTATCCAGAAAATAGATACGCCGCTTTAGAATTTAAGAATGCGCCGTATCGAATTAATTAATCAAAAATCAACTTATCTAATTAAAATTAAATGCGTCGTATTAACGAAAGTTAATGCGCCGTATTTTCGTTACGTTTAAAAATAAATATCGATTTTTGATTTAGAAAGATGCGCCGTATCGATAGAGATCGATACGCCGTATCTGTTTAATAATTCGCAAACTGTTTTTAATTAAAATAATAGATACGCCGTATCTGCTAAAGCAGATGCGTCGTATGGCGTTAACGTTTAGAAAATTTTTTTTATCGAAAACAGATACGCCGTATCTGCTAAAGCAGATGCGTCGTATTACTTTATCGCTTAGAAAAATTTTCTTATTAAAAACAGATACGCCGTATCTTGGGGAAAAGATGCGTCGTATCGAATTAATTAAACGCGTTGTATTTTTTTAAAAATTAAACGCAATACGCCGTATCTGAGAGATCAGATGCGCCGTATCGTTTGATTTAGCACAGTACAACGATAGCAGAACAGAAAAATACGAAAAATAAAAACAAAAATCACACAACGAAAATAAAACACACAAAAATAAAAAGAAAACAATTAACACACAATACAACAAATATGCAAAATAGTACAATGATGCAATTAATCTAATAAAAAGAAAAACCTAATTAAAATAATAATTAAATTAACAGATAATAACAATTCACTCCCCGGCAACGGCGCCAAAAACTTGATGCGCGTGATGTGTCGTTGCGGTTTAGCAGTTTTAATGCCTACTCAAGTTTTAAATTTATATTTAGCCGACTTATCAATAACACACACACTTAACGAGCAGTGTACCCGGTCAGTATGAAGATAATGGTAAGTAGAGTGTCGATCACTAAGAGTGGAATGTATTATCTCGTTATTCTAATCAGTATTTTAATATCCTAACGCAAGGGGGTTTCAGCCTGAGAGACTGGCACGGTTTGTTTGCAATTAAATAATAAAATAAACCAATAGGCACGAATCAGCAAGTAGCACACACGTACACAGATAAATACTTGAGACAATAAGAGGGCTGTCCTTATGATTAAGTAGATTGTCACTTGTTTTATTGATAGCTTTATATGAAGTGTATGTAGTTAACCCTTTCTCGTTGGTCCTAATCTTATCGGCGAGTAAACCCTTAATGATTACTTATGTCTAAAAGTTATTCCTAAGTGATCAATTTAGTAATAACCGTGGGAGCCACATTATGTCCCGCAGTCAAATGCCCGCAAGCCACTAATAAACACAGAGGTTATCAATGCACTAATAAGTAGTAACCAAAGACATCAACATATAAACTTTAATTGATGGGAAAGCAAGTATTAAAGGGAGTGCAATCTTTCGTTGTCACATTACACAAGCCACCAATCCTGATGAATTAAAGTTTGCTAACACAATAAAACAAAACTACTTAATGAATTAAACACATGCAACACCTTCTTACAGCTCTTGTATCTTTGATTTGGGTGTGTCTTGTGCTGCCTCCTTGACTGAATTCGTCCTTTGTTTCTCCTGTTCGGACTTCGGTTTTAGGTTTTCCGGAACTTGTAATTCGTCTGGTCTACGGGGTATTTATAGTTTCTGTCTGAGGGAGGATGCGGCGCATCTACTAAGTAGATGCGGCGCATGTACTTAACTTCGCGTGGGGTCCAAGATTATAATATTCAGGAATATTCGTACACCGCCAGAAGATGCGGCGTAACTCCATGATTAGATGCGGCGCATGTCCTCTTGTATCTTGGATCGTATCTGGTGATATCTTGATAGAGATGCGGCGCATGTCGAGAGTGAGATGCGGCGCATCTGGAGCAGAATTGACTTGATCTTGTCCATGTCAGTAGACTTTCAACTTTATGCACGTTTTGCTCCATAATTAGTCCAAAATCGCTAAGTTTCACCAAATGCTTGTTTTTACCTGAGAATTACAAAAGTAAACGATTAAGTATCAATCCTCATACATAATATAGTAAAACAAGTCAAATTAATAGGATAAATGATAGTAATAAAATGTACTTATTTGAGTTCATCAACTTCTAACGGCTTTAACGTTTGTTGGAGGTGGTAATTTGTTGATAACATCGATTTTCGCTTTGTCAACCTCCATTCCTGCACTCGAAATTTTGTTTCCTAGCACAATTCCTTCAGTTACCATGAAATGACATTTTTCCCAATTGAGAACAAGATGTGCAGCTTCGCATCTTTCGAGCATTTTATCGAGATTAGAAAGACAAGCTTCAAATGAGCTTCCAAAAACTGAAAAGTCATACATGAAAACTTCCATAGATGTTTTAAGCATGTCTTGGAATATAGCAATCATACATCTTTGAAAAGTCGCAGGTGCATTACACAGACCAAAAGGCATACGCCGGTAAGCGTAAGTTCCAAAGGGACATGTGAATGTAGTCTTTTCTTGATCAACAGGATCAATGGGAATTTGAAAATATCCTGAAAAACCATCAAGGAAACAAAAGTACTCGTTCCCTGCTAATCTCTCAAGCATTTGATGCATGAATGGTAAAGGAAAATGATCTTTTCTGGTGGCTTTGTTTAATTTTCTGTAATCAATTCATACTCGCCATCCAGTGACAGTTCTAGTAGGAACTAATTCATTCCGTTCGTTAGTCACAACAGTCATTCCTCCTTTTTTTGGAACACAGTGAACTGGACTCACCCAAGGACTATCCTCGATGGGGTAAATGATACCGGCATCAAGAAGTTTGATGATTTCTTTCTTAACAACTTCTTTCATGTTGGGATTGAGTCGACGTTGTCTTTCTACAACGGGTTTAGCATCTTCTTTGAAATTGATTTTGTGCTTACAAAAATCAGGACTAATTCCTGGGATATCAGATGTTTTCCACGCAAAAGCTCTTTTATGCCTCTTGAGAACAGAAATGAGACATTCTTTGTCCTTATCATTGAGCAACGAAGATATGACTGCTGGAAGAAGTGAATTATCTTCCAAGTAAGCATATTCAAGATTTTCGGGAAGTGGTTTCATCTCAAGATTAGTTGGTGGTTCTTGAAGAGATGTTTTGATTCTCAATTGATCATTAAAAGTGATTTCCTCAAAATCTTCTATTATTTCTCCTTCTTCAACTTCTTCTTCATCTTCTTCAAACTTTACTTCCATAAAATCAGCGAATTCTTTATCAAAGTTTGTTTCACTAATTTTTTCTGAAGTAGTCATGAATGGATCAGAATCGTCAAGTAATGCATCCAATTCTTCCTCAGTGACTTCATCGATTACATCAATGTTAAAATAAGTGTCATCACTGGAATGTGGATATTGCATTGCTTTATCGATTAAAAAGGTAATCCTATCTTCTCCAACTCCGTGTTTAGGAAAGGTCTTCCTAAAATAAGAGGTACTCTACTATCTTCCTCCATTTCTAAGATCACAAAATCCACGGGAAAAATGAATTTACCAACTTGGACAAGCATATTCTCAGCAATTCCAACAGGATATTGGTAAGAATGATTTGCTAATCGAATACTCATCCTTGTAGGTTTCAAAGTAGTGATGGAAAGTTTAGAATACAACGAATAGGGCATCAAATTGATACTTGCACCTAGATCGGCTAAAGCATCGCATGTGATGTTGTTTCCTAACGTGCATGGAATCATAAAACTTCCGAGATCTCCCAGTTTTGGTGGAATTTTGTTTTGAACAATGGCTGAACATTCTTCATTGAGAAAGGTAGCGGTTATTTGCTCTAACTTATTTTTGTTATTAAGAAGTTCCTTCAAAAATTTCCCATAATTGGGCATTCTAGCTAATACATCAACGAGGGGTACATTGAGTCTAACCTCTTTGATTATTTCAACAAACTTCTTATAACGTTCTTCCATCTTTTCTTTCTTAAGGCTCTGAGGATATGGAATTTTTGGTGTGTATGCCTTAACTGGTAGGATGGGTTTGGGTGGTGTTTTTGTGGTATTTTCCTTCTCGGCTTCTTCAACTTCATCCTCACTATCATCATTGATGATCGTGGTATCATTTGGATTGGGTGGTGGATCATAAGAAAGACCACTTCTTGTGACTACAGCATTAATATGCTCATTTCGAGTCTGTGGTGGACGATAAGTTTTATCGTTCGATCCAGATGATGTCGGTTTAGGGTTGGTTTGGGTATTACTTGGTAACGAACTTGATGGTCGGGAAGAAATTTGATCAGAAAGTCTACCAAATTTGTTTTCAAGATCCTGAATAGATGCTTGATGATTTTTCTGACCTTGCTCAACTTTGGTTTTGAGATTGAAAAATTGGTTCTTGACGAACTCATTGGTGGATTTTTGAGCAGTTACGAATTCTCTCATCATTTTTTCAAAATCGGATTCTTCCGGTTTTTTATCAGGGGTTTGTGGAGTCTGATTGTCTGCTCGTGGTTGAGAATCACGGTTGTTATCCCTTTGTTGGCGATCTTGCCAATTTATAGAATTTCGTCCGTAATAATTTCCGCGATAACCGCCTCCACGGTATCCTCCTTGAACATAATTAGCTTCTCCTTCTTTGGGTTGGTCCATTGGTTGATCGTCACATTCTGATGATGGGTGATTACCTCTACAGTTGTTACAACCATCTCGCATTTCTTTCATTTCTCCTTTAAGATCTTTGTATTGCGAGTCGATTTTTGAAACCAAGGTTTCCATTTTATGCGTGAGTTTAGAGGTATCGGAACCTTCAGCAAAAGCAATGGTTTTTCGTAAGGGTTTGGTTTTGGCAACTTTTGACCAATCGAGTTTGAGAAGAACTCGGTCTTCGAGCAATTGATATGCCTGGTTAAGAGTCTTATAAAGAAAAATTCCTCCAGCATCAAGAATTCCTTGAGATGCTTCATCAAGTCCATGGTAGAAGATTTGGATAATGGTTCCTCGTCCTAAACCATGTCCATGACAACTACGAAGCAAATCTTTCATATGAAGCCAGGCTTCGACGAGTGATTCGTTAGGGTTTTGTGTGAAAGCACGAATTTCTCCCATGAGTCGATCAAACATGGCAGGTGGAAAGAATCGGCTTACAAAAGCTTGCCTCATCTCCTCCCAAGTATTGATAATTCCTGGTGTTAATTCGTTATACCACACTTTTGCATCTCCAGCAAGTGATGATGGAAAAAGTTTGAGTTTAATGGCATCCACATTGGTGTCGCCATATCGGAACATGCCACAAATTTCGATGAATTTGGCAATATGTTTGTGAGGATCGGCCCTCGAACGGCCATCGAATTGACGGTCTTTGATCATAGAAAGATGGTGACCTTTCACGGTGAAATTGTCACCTAGGTTGACAGCAACAATAGCAGCTCCAGGAGTGGGTGCTACGGTTCGGTTGACTTCCCACATGGGTCTATCGTCAGCCATGGGAAAAGGTTGATCAGTGAATGGGTTATAAATGAATTTGGCTTCAAAAAGGTTATCAAACGGTGAGTTTCATACTCTTGGTACACGATTGGCTAATGGAACAAATGGTTTTCTTATTCTTCTTGGTCTTCGGACTAAACGTTCGGGATCTGAAAAAGGTAAAATTGGTTCTATTCCAGTTGATCGAGTGTTCATACAATTTCCAAGAGAATCGAGGCAATGTCTAAACACACGAGCGAAGAATGGAAATGATTCGCGAAAATCAATATATATTTTCTCAAAGGATTTACAAAGGAAATATGTAAACCCGAGTCGTTTTCCCAACGAAGGATTGAATGGAATTTCGTGATCTCGATTCGTGAATACGTGTTTGAATAGTGGAAAATAAAGGGATTTTGGGTTTTTGTGTTTAATCTTCTAATGAGATATGGAGAGCAAATTCACAAAGAAAAATTAAGCATAAATCAATTTAAACTAAAAACGCAAATCGGGAATTCTAAAAACGAGGCTTAAAACTAAAATCTTTAAAAATTAACCCTACAAGTGTAATTTTATTTTTCCTAGGATTTATATGACAAAAGAAAATTATGGGAAAAAAATTTGTATTTTTCTGACTTTTTAATTATTTATTATGAATTAAAAACTATTTAAACTAAATTAAATTAGGAAAAGTAGCTAACGAATTTAGAAAATTATGAAAAATTTATGGAAAATCTATTAAGCTATGAGGAATCTAGGAAAATTATAAAAATTGAAAAAGCACTTGAAATAAGCTACGAAATAAGCAAATTAGAAGTTATATGCTAAATGGACTAAAACTAGTATAAGAATAAAACTAGGGAGATAATACACCAAGCATAACTTGGTGCATCTGGTTATGGGGTGTGTGTTTGAGGCACACGTATGCTATCCGAGAGGTCTGGTATGTGCTTAAACACATACCTTTTCTTGACCAAAACCGGACCCAAAATGACCAAAAACCCGTCCATAATGCCAATAGATATAGTGTTTTTGTGTTTATAATTATGCAGGGACGGATATCGAGAAAAATAACAAAAGACACGAAAAACCCGGGAAAACGAGCACGGGATACGGAAACGGCTCAGAACCGGAACCGGGAAGAAAAACATGGTCAAAAAGTCAACTGAGGTCCTCATATTATCAGAGATTGTCAATTTCAGCCCTTAGATCATCTTTTGTAAAATGGCAGCCACGGTCCTTAACTTTCAGCAAATTACACATTTAGTCCCTAGACATTTAAACCCTTAAATCCCTAAACCCTTAAAACTAATCTACCCGGATTTATAAACCCACCCAACAACACACTCCAACCCAACTCACTCAAATAGATAACCCAGCCCACCATCTAACCAGCCCAAACCCAATCCTTAAACCCGGTCAACACACCCCTTATACCTCCCTCAGTCAAATAAAAAAATCCACACACACCCTAACCCACAAACGCGCCTAAATCCTCCCCAATTATTACTGTACGTTAAACCCTAAAATGACCGTACGCCCCAAATTACCTCGTACGCATAATTATCTCATGATTGGTAATTTCTGGAAGGTCCTGACACTGCCAGGGACACGTGGGGCTAGCTGAGTGGAGAAGCCACATCACCAACTTAATCCTACGGCTGTGATCAAAGCTTGGAGAGCAAGGGTAATCTAAGGGTGGATAGAGAGCTGAGGAGCACACGGATTGATGAGCTGGAAGACCCAGAAGGTTCCCCTGAAGCCTATAAATAGAGCTATCCTCATCATCAGTCGGGCATCCAATTTTCATGTCTTTAGAAAGTTGTTACCAATTTTACTTTTAAATGTTTTTCGTAAGTGTAAACTCTTTGATTCAGTTGTAATTTCATTTCCAGTCATTTTTGTACTCAGCTTTTTAATTTTAATGAAAGTCAACTTTGGTCAACTCTTTTGTTCATATGCTTATTTTCTTATGAAAGTGCTTAATCTGCTTTTTCAGCTGAATTATTATTGCTTGTGATATTGTTTAAGTAAATTAGTAAATTGTTTCTAAATTTTTGTCATATTTGTTCTAAGTCAAAGAAAAAGTCACAACTGCTTAATTCTGATTTTCAGCTTATTTTGATTTTGAAAACTTCTTTTTTAGAGTAAAATTTGTCCTGTGGTTCCTGGTAATCTGTTTTACAGTTTTAAAAAGGTCATTATATTTGAAAAATAGCATAGCAGATTATGTAGGAGTGTGTTTGGTTTAAGAAAGTTTTTGGGTCATTTTGGTATTAATTTAGTTAAAACTGTTCATTTGCTATATTTGAGTTTGAATAGGATTAATCTAGGGTAGATCAGCTTATGTTGAAGGAATTTCAGATTCTTATTTAGTGGTTTGAGTTTTAAGCCTAAATTTGCCTTCAACAAGCTCAGCATAAGCTGAGCTTATTGGAAGCCTTCCTTTGAAATTTCTAGGTGCCTGAGATAGTTTTAAGTGTATTCCATAGAGCTTGATAGATTAGAGTAGATTTGCACTTTTTGCGCCATTTTCTCCATTCCTGCTGTCACAAGTCTGCACAGCAGACTTGATTTTGGACTGCTGATCTAGGTAGGTTTGTGGCTTATTTTTATAAGCTCTGACCTTCATTTTTGGTTCATAATTAGTTTTCATAGTAGGCTTTAGGTTCATAAACCAGGATTTGAGTTCTTAGCTTATCTAGTGGCTTATTTGAGGTCTTCATTATTCCCCAATTTTGTCCTGTTCTGTCCTGATCTGATATTGCAGCAGACTTTTTGCTTTCTACCGCCTGATCTAGGGATTAATTAGACTAGTAAATAAGCTTTATTTTTGGGGCTTTTGGTATTTCTGGATAATTCATAGTGCTGGCTTGATTTTTCCCCCATTAGGTTTTAGTTTAGAGCTTATTAGAACTACTTAATTTGGCTTGCTAAATAGGTGTTTGGCTCTTATTTGTTGTCTTTAAAGTGAAATTTGAAAACTGCTTATTTGAACTTTTCTGTGAGCTTAGCTTATTGTTTTGAGTTGATTTGAGCTTGTTGTAGTTGATAGCTTCTGTTTTGAGCCTTTTGCTTATTCTAAGTGCTTATTGGCTTATTTAGTGCTTATTTTGCAACTGCTTATTCACTGTTTCAGCTTATTGAGGCTTAATAGCTTTCTGAAATTATTTTTCCTATATTACTTCTTTGATTTCAAATTTACTCAGAAATTTTCAGAATTTTCCAAACTGTTTTACTATTTTTAAATCATTTAAATAGTTTAAATTAGTTTTTAATTCATAAAAAAAAATTTAAAAAGTCAAAAAAATATTTTTCTTTTTCCAAAAATTTTCTTTTATCATTTTTAATTTAGGAAAAATTAATTTGCATTTTTAGGGCTTAAATTTTAGAAAGTCACTTTTTAATTACGTTTTTAAATTTCGTCGTGTAACGTTTTAAAATTCAATGTTCGCTTTTAGGATTACATGCTTAGATTAATTGTTTCTTTAGCTAAATTAGTTGCTTACATTTAATATTTTATTATTCGTAGCATAAAATCACCAATCAATCACTCTTTTTCTCATTCACTACACGAATCACGTCCCGGGAACACAAATTCCATTCGATCTTCGTCGGGACAAACGACTCTGGTTTTGCATATTTCTTGTGCAATTCTCCCTTGATCTATAATTGAAACGAATCAAGGTCCCTCGTTCGATTCTCACTCACACCCCATTTTTATTTTTCTTTTTCTTTTTTCTTTTTTTTAAAGCTTAATAAGCACACGAAAATAAGCTATTTTTATAAAAACAACAATTTATGAAAACTTGAAATAAGCACAGAAAAAGCAGATTAAGGTGGCCGCTTATAAGAGACTTGATTAAATTTTTTTATTTTATTTATTTATTTTTTTTTCTTTTTGAAACTTATAAAAAATATTTAACTTTTGAAAAGAGAATATTTTTAATACTCACTGAATAAGCCAGAATAAGCAGATGATCACAACAGTGGGCTAATTAGGAAACAAGCAAAAAGGGAAAAAACAATGGACTGAAAAGCTGAAGTTAAGCTAGATTAAAACTGAAAAAACATTAGATAACTATAAATAAGCTAAAATGAAAACTAAAATAAGCCACAAAAGAGGAAATAAGCACTACAAAGCACAAAAAAAGCCAAAAGACACCAAGGGCTGCTGATGTGAAGCCTTGGTGCAGGGGAAATCAGGCCTTTTCAAGCCATGAAAAAGCAGTCAAAATAAAATCTTAAGATTCTAAAAAAAATAGAATTAGCTGGATAAGCCAACCGATATTATTTTTGCAAAATTTGAGCTTATAACATTTTAACATGAAGAAATTAAAAATCAACAAAGAGGCTGCAAAAATGGAAAAATCAAAAATCAAGTCTGCTATACTAAATAGTGGGCTGTTTTGAGCAAAAACTAAACCAAGACTTAATGGGACTTGATCAACTACTGGTTTTGGATTGAAATGGACTTAGAAATATCAAAAATACAAGCTGAACATGCATAAGCTGATAACAAGCTTATTTGTTCAGCTTGTTATCTTAAACCTCCTATACCCACTCAAAACATCAAAAGGCTTTAATTTAACTAGCAACAACCTATCAACAGCTTATATCAATGAATTTAGACTAGATTAAAACTTCTCAAGTTGCACATGAATAGTAATAAGCAAATTCTACCCGTTTTGACCCATTAGCCAAACACCCCTTTAAGTAAAAACTGTTATTGATTTTTTTTAGCTTTTGAGTGATATAAGCTATGCTACTTAACCAAACTTGATATTTAAGCTATGTAAACTATATTAAAGCTAAAATGATCATAGAATAAGCACTATATGAAGCAAAAACTAAATTAAGCTAGAATGACTATAAAATGAGAAAATGAGCAATTATGAGCACGAGTAAATGAAAACAAGAAATTATGCAATAAATTAACTAAATCAGATCTAAAAGGAGGAAAAGCACAAATAAGCACAGGATTAAGCACTAATAAGCAGAATGCATAAATTGAGAATTTAAATAGAAACTTACAAGAGAACCAAGCTTAAAAATGAGAAGAATGGAAGAAGAATAAGAATTAGCTTATAAAGGAAAGCTAATAATGACTTAGGGTCATCATCATCATCACTTTATAAGCTCAAGTGCCTATTTCTTCAGCAGTTTGACTTTCATTGACTGTTGACTATTTAGCAATTGAAACTGAATTAACAAGAATAAACTCACAACAAGCTGTCACAGGCTTATGTGAGCTTATTAAACAGGAAAGAAAAGCTTTTGAAGAATAAACAACTATCAATACAAATTACTGGATTATCATTAACTTTTGAAATACAACTGAATTAGAACAATGCTTGTGAAATTAAACCAGAACTGAAATTAAGGTTACATTAAACTGAAATTAAGCTAAATAACAAGACTTATCTAAATGCTTAACTGAATTTCAACTTTAAAAGCTAAATTACACTACTCCTATTCTAAATTAACTACTACTGCTTCTGTAAGAGCAAGAGGCTTTTTATACTTCCAAAATACTTCTTTCTTCATTCCCAACTCATCTTAGCCATTGGAATAGCTCCAATTAATCTCATGCGTCCAAACTAATTTTGGCGGGAAAATAGGGAGAATGAGATTTTTGCCTTTTCTTGAGAAAGGGATACACGTGGGTTGTGGGTAGCATGTGAGGAGGGGGTTGGAGTGTTTCAGTGGTGATAGCAGACTAGGGTGTGGGGGTGTCAGGGGAGGACATGGTAATGGTTGGTGGTTTTGGTTTTGGCGGGTTAGAGGGAAAAAGGAAGTTGGTTGACTGATTGACTAGCCTTAGCTAAAATATGGGGTTGTGGGTTATTTTGGATTGGGCTTATGTGGTGTATGGGCTGGGTTGGTTGGGTTTTTTTGTGGGTTTTATTTATTTGTTTTGGATTAAAAGTGATAAGGGGTTTAGTGTATTTGGGATGAAAAAAAAAGTTAGGTTTTAGTTTTAAGTTTGGGGACCAAATTTGCCAAGTTCTGAAAATCCAAGGACCATTCTTGCCAAATCTGAAATTTATCACCAAGGACTATTTGTGACACTTTGATATTCTTGGAGGTTGACTTTTGATAACTTGAGCAATATCCCGGTCCAAACTCGTAAATTTCTTCCCCGTCCTCAGCTTTTCACGATTTTCCAATCTTGTGCTCAGTTTTGTCCATTTTTGCCCCGTTTTCAATCCTTTTGTACCTGAAACACATAAAAACACAAACCAAAAATATTTGCAACAATATTTGATCTATTTGGGTGTTTTTGGTCATTTTTTTGTCTTATATGGGCATAAAATGATGAGTAAATAGGCACTCATCATCCCCCCACACTATCAATTACTAGTCCCTAGCAATCCGATCATATAAAGTAATGAAAGGATCAAAAGAATACCAAGCATACCCCGTTTTGACTTTTTATTAAATGCAAGAAATTTAAACTAAAACAAAAATAGATAACATTCTTTATTTTCAAAAATGGTATCATGGAACGGGATTCACACAAAATGGGTGTCTCCAGGGAATTGTAATCGTCATCCTCTTTTTTATACTCCCAACTAAGCTTAAACTCATTGTGCAAATGTTTTTGTAAAATGCTAACACTACTTATACTAATAATCTATGTAAACCGAGACTTAACTTTTCACTCCCACAATTTATTCAAGTTAGGTGACTGTGCTTGATTTTCAAAATTTTGATCACAAAAATCGACGTTTTTATAAGATTTTGACTAATACTAGTTGAAAGATAGATTTAAAATTTACAAATAGCAAGTTTCAAAACTTTTCTGCCGAGGCAACATTGGAACCTTCAGGCTGGGGCATAGGTATAAGTGTTGAAGCATAGCGATAGAGGGCTCACGGGAACCAAGACCTTACACCTTCCGGAATAAAGGATCCAAGGGCCATTACAACGGAGAGTTCCAAGACTCTAAACATTCCTGAAATGAGGATCCAAGGTTGTTAGACCAAGACCTCACACATTCCTGAATTAGAGGTCCAAGGGCCGGTGTAAGAGGGTAGCCAAGACCTAAACGCCTTCCGGAAATAAGGATCCAAGGGCCGATCTTGAACCGTAGCTTTTTTAGCACATACATTTATTACTTAACTTTTGCAACTTCCAAGCAACGTCTCACTTTCATTTTGCATTACTATGACATATGCTTGTTCCGAAGTTTAAATAAAGCTTTGAACTAGTATTTTTCAAAATCGTATAAAAAAATGATTTTGTGTGTTCAAATGTTATATTAAGTCAGATTAGTTATCTCCTGGGAGGAAAAGCCATAGATTACTTATATAAGCTCTAAAGAAAACCAACTATTCTACGCTTAGCATTTTCATTTGCACATATCGTAAAACCTTAGCCTAATCGTTAAGGAAGCAGCCAGATCAACACTCTGGCAAAGTCGGGATTCCCCTTGTTCTAACCTAATCAAGACTAAACACTTCTTTTTTATTGCAATTTCTTATCTAAAAACGAAAAAAAAATTTTGAAAATTTTGGCCAAAACGGGGGTACTAGGGCACTAGAAGGTACATATGTGACAAAATTCGCGAGAATTCCCCCCCCCCCCCACACTTAGAATTGAATATTGCCCTCAATATTCGCAGTACTGGCTATTATGCCGACACTTAGAACGTAAAAGGGTAATGCTAATAGCCAAGTGTGTGAAAGAATTCTCTATTTTCACAAACAGGATTAAAAAGATATCCCTAGATAATCGTTAGCAAAAAGATCGGATATTGGGTGGCTGGATTGAAAACAGGCGCAACAATCATCACGATCTAAGGGAAACCTGAAAATAAGAGCAAACAACACACAAAACAAAGCACAGTAGAGGAATTCCCCCACACTTAGTGTCAGAAAATAGAAAGAAGTCAGAAACATGGGTTGTCACCCATGTGGTGCTAATGTTTTTGTTAACCGAGTCACTAGCTTGACTCGACCCCGAATTCAATTGTTCTTGGGGAAGCATGTGGAAGAGAAAATCTCCATCGGACTTTCATTCGAAATGTTTGGATAAACATTGAAGTTCTTGAAAGTTCCACTCCGATGAGATACATCCGGCTCAAAAGAATGATAAATGGAGATGCCGGGGTCAAAAATGGTGTCCTCACTCCCAAACGAGTGAAGGAAAGGACAAGCTACCTTATATGTGAAGAAAGGTAGAAAGATCTTGATAACAATTATGATATAATCGTCATCATTATCAGATTTGTCATTTAAGCTTTTAAAGCCATGATCTAAAAGCACCTCAGGATGGAGGTTCGGGATTGTGTCTTTAATAAGCAACTGCTCACTATAGATCATGTCTCCCTCCGAGTCCTTAGAGTAATAATACTCTGGCGGAGATATGATGTGAGAGAGTTCATCGGCGAACTCCCCCAGACTAGAGGCACAATTAGTAGATGGATCATGACTTATCAAAAATCCCAATTCTCTCAGATCTGACTCCAAATTGAAGTTTTTATCATCATCCCCCGATGGGATGGGATCAATGTGAGCGAGTTCATCAGTGAACTCCTCAAGAAGAGAATCACTTTTATAAAATAGGTCTTTGAGCTTGGGCTCTGAAAGGATATACGGAGGTGGGACATGTGCTGTACTTTGTGTGCTAGAAATTTGCACCTCGTCCATTATTGTCTCTGTATCTGACTCATCACTTCCAAAAATTTGATTATCTGAGATTAGAGTAAATTCAGAATCAAAATCAAATAAAGGATTTGTGATAGTCATATCGAATGTGTGGGAATTAGAATCAGGAAGATCGCAAGGTTCCTCGGATACCATTGGGATTGGAACAAGGTCGTCAATTTCCTCAAGAGGATTGATTTCGACTTTCTTGTCCCCCATTAAAAAGGTATCTGAAGGGTTTTCAACAAGTTGATGGATCTCTGAGTTCTCTTCTTCCTCCTCATCACTCTCTTCTGAGTAATATAAGTCAATGGGAGGATCTTGTTTTCTAAGAATCATCTCCTTAAGACCATTTATTTCAGTTTGAAAATTCATGTTGAGTTGATTTTGAGCAATGATCATTTTAGTAATCAATTCAGCTCTAGTTAACTCGCTTTGAAGAAAGTGATGAGGGGTTGTGTATTGTGAAGGTTGGTCAAATCCGGATGGTGTCTGATTGTTATAAGGGTCGTGCTCATAGACAAGCATGTCTCCCGTTCGACAATCAAATTCCGGATGAGGAAAACTTCCATAATATTCAAAAGAATATGTTTCCATCTCATGGTGTGGAGGTTGGTTAAAGAAATTGGTTGTTTCATTGTAGGGATTTTGGTCATAGACAAACCCGTTTCCCGAATTTACAATGCTACAACTGGGGCAATTTCCACCATTCGGAGGACCTCCACACCATTCACAACCGTAATGGTAAGATGAAGACATAAAAAGAATTAAACGGATAGAGGGTGAGATAAAGAATTAAACGAATAAGAGGAATAAGAAGAATATTTTTGGATTTTTAGAAACATTTTGAAAAACACAAAGGAAAATAAATTTGAAAAGAAAATCTTTTTGGGTTTTTATAAGAAAATATTTACGAAGAAAACGATAACTTCTCGGGAGAAGGGTCTTCAAAACACGAATTGACAAACGAGAATAAAAATTCGATTCAACCTTCCCCGACAGCGGCGCCAAAAATTGATTCGCGAAAATCAATATATATTTTCTCAAAGGATTTACAAATGAAATATGTAAACCCGAGTCGTTTTCCCAACGAAGGATTGAATGGAATTTCGTGATCTCGATTCGTGAATACGTGTTTGAATAGTGGAAAATAAAGGGATTTTGGGTTTTTGTGTTTAATCTTCTAATGAGATATGGAGAGCAAATTCACAAAGAAAAATAAAGCATAAATCAATTTAAACTAAAAACGCTATTCGGGAATTCTAAAAAACGAGGCTTAAAACTAAGATCTTTAAAAATTAACCCTACAAGTGTAATTTTATTTTTCCTAGGATCTATATGACAAAAGAAAATTATGGGAAAAAGATTTGTATTTTTCTGACTTTTTAACTATTTATTATGAATTAAAAACTATTTAAACTAAATTAAATTAGGAAAAGTAGCTAACGAATTTAAAAAATTATGAAAAATTTATGGAAAATCTATTAAGCTATGAGGAATCTAGGAAAATTATAAAAACTGAAAAAGCACTTGAAATAAGCTACGAAATAAGCAAATTAGAAGTTATAAGCTAAATGGGCTAAAACTAGTATAAGAATAAAACTAGGGAGATAATACACCAAGCATAACTTGGTGCATCTGGTTATGGGGTGTGTGTTTGAGACGCACGTATGCTATCCGAGAGGTCCCTCGTTCGATTCTTACTCACACCCCATTTTTATTTTTCATTTTTTTTAAAGCTTAATAAGCACACGAAAATAAGCTATTTTTATAAAAACAACAATTTATGAAAACTTGAAATAAGCACAGAAAAAGCAGATTAAGGTGGCCGCTTATAAGAGACTTGATTAAATTTTTTTATTATTATTTTTTAAAAATTTTTCTTTTTGAAACTTATAAAAAATATTTAACTTTTGAAAAGAGAATATTTTTAATACTCACTGAATAAGCCAGAATAAGCAGATGATCACAACAGTGGGCTAATTAGGAAACAAGCAAAAAGGGAAAAAACAATGGACTGAAAAGCTGAAGTTAAGCTAGATTAAAACTGAAAAAACACTAGATAACTATAAATAAGCTAAAATGCAAACTAAAATAAGCCACAAAAGAGGAAATAAGCACTAAAAAGCACAAAATAAGCCAAAAGACACCAAGGGCTGCTGATGTGCAGCCTTGGTGCAGCGGAAATCAGGCCTTTTCAAGCCATGAAAAAGCAGTCTAAATAAAATCTTAAAATTCTAAACAAAATAGCATTAGCTGGATAAGCCAGCCAATATTATTTTTGCAAAATTTGAGCTTATAACATTTTAACATGAAGAAATTAAAAATCAACAAAGAGGCTGCAAAAATGGAAAAATCAAAAATCAAGTCTACTATACTAAATAGTGGGCTGTTTTGAGCAAAAACTAAACCAAGACTTAATGGGACTTGATCAACTACTGGTTTTGGATTGAAATGGACTTAGAAATATCAAAAATACAAGCTGAATATGCATAAGCTGATAACAAGCTTATTTGTTCAGCTTGTTATCTTAAACCTCCTATACCCACTCAAAACATCAAAAGGCTTTAATTTAACTAACAACAACCTATCAACAGCTTATATCAATGAATTTAGACTAGATTAAAACTTCTCAAGTTGCACATGAATAGTAATAGGCAAATTCTACCCGTTTTGGCCCATTAGCCAAACACCCCTTTAAGTAAAAACTGTTTTTGATTTTTTAGTTTTTGACTGATATAAGCTATGCTACCTAACCAAACTTGATATTTAAGCTATGTAAACTATATTAAAGCTAAAATGATCACAGAATAAGCACTATATTAAGCTAAAACTAAATTAAGCTAGAATGACTATAAAATGAGAAAATGAGCAATTATGAGCACGAGTAAATGAAAACAAGAAATTATGAAATAAATTAACTAAAGCAGATCTAATAAGCAGGAAAAGCACAAATAAGCACATGATTAAGCACTAATAAGCAGAATCCATAAATTGAGAATTTAAATAGAAACTTACAAGAGAACCATAAAAATGAGAAGAATGGAAGAAGAATAAGAATTAGCTTATAAAGGAAAGCTAATAAGGACTTAGGGTCATCGTCATTAACCAGGCTTAAAAATGAGAAGAATGGAAGAAGAATAAGAATTAGCTTATAAAGGAAAGCTAATAAGGACTTAGGGTCATCATCATCATCACTTTATAAACTCAAGTGCCTATTTCTTCAGTAGTTTGACTTTCATTGACTGTTGACTATTTAGCAATTGAAACTGAATTAACAAGAATAAACTCACAACAAGCTATCACAGGTTTATGTGAGCTTATTAAACAGGAAAGAAAAGCTTTTGAAGAATAAACAACTATCAATACAAATTACTGGATTATCATTAACTTTTGAAATACAACTGAATTAGAACAATGCTTGTGAAATTAAACCAGAACTGAAATTAAGGTTACATTAAACTGAAATTAAGCTAAATAACAAGACTTATCTAAATGCTTAACTAAATTTAAACTTTAAAAGCTAAATTACACTACTCCTATTCTAAATTAACTACTACTGCTTCTATGAGAGCAAGAGGCTTTTTATACTTCCAAAATACTTCTTTCTTCATTCCCAACTCATCTCAGCCATTGGAATAGCTCCAATTAATCGCAAGCATCCAAACTAATTTTGGCGGGAAAATGGGGAGAATGGGATTTTTGCCTTTTTTTGGGAAAGGGATACACGTGGGTTGTGGGTAGCATGTGAGGAGAGGGTTGGAGTATTTTAGTGGTGATAGCAGACTAGGATGTAGGGGTGTCATGGGAGGACATGGTAATGGTTGGTGGTTTTGGTTTTGGCGGGTTAGAGGGAAAAAGGAAGTTGGTTGACCGATTGACTAGCCTTAGCTAAAATATGGGGTTGTGGGTTATTTGGGATTGGGCTTATGTGGTGTATGGGCTGGGTTGGTTGGGTTTGTTTGTGGGTTTTATTGACCCAACTATTTGTTTTGGATTAAAAGGGATAAGGGGTTTAGTGTATTTGGGATGAAAAAAAAAGTTAGGTTTTAGTTTTAAGTTTGGGGACCAAATTTGCCAAGTTCTGAAAATCCAAGGACCATTCTTGCCAAATCTGATATTTATCTCCAAGGATTATTTGTGACACTTTGATATTCTTGGAGGTTGAATTTTGATAACTTGAGCAATATCCCGGTCCAAACTCGTAAATTTCTTCCCCGTCCTCGGCTTTTCACGATTTTCCAATCTTGTGCTCGGTTTTATCCATTTTTGCCCCGTTTTCAATCCTTTTGTACCTGAAACACATAAAAACACAAACCAATAATATTTGCAACAATATTTGATCTATTTGGGTGTTTTTGGTCATTTTTGTGTCTTATATGAGCATAAAATGATGAGTAAATAGGCACTCATCAGGAAACAATTCGAAAAATCAGGGTTGAAGATCCGATCGGATGAAATGTAATAACGATCGGATAGAACTCTCGATAAAATTGGGTTTGAAAGGATATCGATCGGATAGATTGACTATCGATCGGATAGAACTCTCGGTAAACTTTTATTTTGGGATCCGATCGGTTGGAATGTGATACCGATCGGATGGAACTCTCGGTAAAATTGGAAATTGGGCAACCGATCGGATGGATGAGATACCGATCGGATGCTCAGCTCGGAAAACTTTTTTTTTATGAAAACGAACTATGGAAGAAACGGACTTCTAAAACCTACAGAAACACAATCAAAATCCCCGGCAGCGGCGCCAAAAACTTGATGTGTCGTGTGTGAGTACAAGTTTTAAATTTATAAAGGTCGAATTACCAAATCTAGAAACAACGCATACGAGCAAGTGAACTCGTCCGTTATAGCAAGATTATCATGGTAAGTCAGGATCGTTCGCAGGGATTTGTGTAGTGAATCGAATTGTAAGCTACTAGAAGTGAATCTCTTAAACAAGCAATGATGTAATATAATAATTCAAATGATTAAAACTACACTTGCTTAAACTAATGCACTACTCTTGAAAAGCATGATTGTGATAACTTAGGATAACATGTTGGTTATGATAATTAGCTTGGTGAACTAATGTAATGTTTCTACAAATTAAACCTTCGTCAAGATTTTAGTTTATAAAAACAAGCATTAAGTTTAACCAATCAATTCAAGATCAATTCAAGGTTCATAAGTTGGTGTACCTTAAACACAAAAATAGTCTTTTGTTTTATCAAATAGGCTTAGAAAATGGTCAATACAAAAGGTAACTGATCATAGACAAAAGGTCACAATTGATAGTAAACTATTAATCTTTCGACCCTTGAAATGGTTTACAATCAATCCTATTTTGATAGACAAAAGCATTCTTATTACAACCACAATTAACTTTGTTTGTTTAATCAAGAATAATGGGTAAAAACAATCATTCATAGACAAATGATTATAACTAGTTGAATAACAATAGTTCTTTCGATCCTTAAAATTATTAGCAACTAGTTAAACTTGATCAACAAATGTCACTATGAAACTTAATCACAATTGGATATTTGAATCAACTTGAAATTGAATTAAAACATGTTATCACAATCATATGCAAATCAATAAGTAACACACATCATCTAAGCAAGTGCACAAAGACACTAGCCACTCTTAGCAAACATGAACATAAACTCAGAACTTTGAACATTAGAAACCATAATTGAAAGTCTTACAATGATTGGAAATAGATTACAAATGATAAGGTAATGATACCCAAAGTATTGGTGTTGACTTCTTGATGTTTTGACCTCCAAATGTTGACTTCTTGAACCTTCAAAGCTTCCTGAACTTCTAAGAACGAATTAGGACTTTTGAGAGAGTATCTTGATGATTGTATGAGAGTTGGTATGAGGTGTATATAAAACTCCTCACAAATGGTTCTATTTATACTATTCTCAAGCCTAGGGTTATTAATGGTTCAACTTGGCCTCCAAGCAGATAGAATAGTCTAGAATGCTCAATAGAAGGCTTTGGAATCGTGCACATAAGGATAGGAATCTTAATGATGAAGTTTTGTAAAATCAGACAACATCCAACCGATCGGTATTATGGTCAACCGATCGGTTGGTCTTCAGAATTAGCCTCCATCCGAATCGGTTGCGGGCAGCCTCCGATCGGATGGAGCACTGCTGCTTTCTCTTTTTGTAAACTTTTGTTATTTGTCTTGTTCCTTCCTTTTGGTCCTTTGTTCTTCATCCAAACTTGATCTTTTCATTATCTTGGGGCTTGTCAACTTGAATACTTGAATCTTCATTCTTTGAAATGCCTTTTTGATTGGATCTTGACAAGAAAATCCTTGCACTATCATAAATATTTCCTTCTTCCTCATTTTTGCATCCTTTTCTTCCTTTTTCCTGTTTTTGGTTACATATACTTTGCAAACACACTTTGGTACGATTTAGTAACAAGAGCATATAAATATAACCAAATAACATGTATAAAAACATGAATAACACTACTAAAAACATGCACAATTTGAGTGTTATCAAGCATTAACCTGAGTGCTAGTAGTAATAACCCCATGAGCAGTAGTAACTGCTTCATTGGTACTGCTAGAATTGTTTGAGGAGGACACAAAAGCCATGTGTTTGTGTATTAGTACTTGAGCTAGTCCCTTTGACATCTGGTTAATAAACTTGGAGGTTGTTGTAAAGATCATCTAAGCTCATTGTGTCTAAATCATCCTTGTTTCTCCACACAACAACATGTGTGCTCCATTCAGAGGACATGCTTCTCAAAAACATTTGATTCATATCTTCCTAAGAGATCACCTCACCCAACATCTCTAATTGACTTATAAGCTTTTGAAGTCGATCAAAGGTTTGATCCAGCATCTCAGAACCATAAACAGAAAAGTTTTCATATTGTTGTTTCAAAAGATTTTTCTTTGTCTTCTTAGTAGCATCATTACCTCTAAACCTCTTTTCAATAGCTTCCATTAGAGACTTAGCATCTTTAATGGAGTTGAACTTCAACTGATGCTCATTAGGAATGGCCATCATCAACATACTTCTTGCCTTAATTTCAAGTCTTCTTTGAGCTTTTTCCTCAGCAGTTGTAAGAGCCACAACTGTAACAACACCTTCTGCATATTTTGTTGTTTTTGGTTTTTCGTTTCCATTCTCATGATATCCCAGAGTTGGAAATCAATCATCTGAATGTACTGCTCAATTCTCATTCTCCAGATCTCATACTCATTAGCCTTGAGCATTGGAACCTTTGATGCAGTAACCATATGTGCATAGTCTGAATCCATGTCTTCAGTAAGATCTAAACAATCTCGAGTTTAAACAAGTTCTTCTTGATCACAGCTTCTAGATCACAAGCTCTGATACCACTTGTTGATCCCAGTTATGAACGTGATCGAATCCTTTAGCTTGTAAAGGTTAAGTTATCTTAGATAAATCTAAAACAACTTGAGTAGAAATTGTCTTGAGTTATATCAAATACTATGCGGAATCTAGTACTTGATATTAAGAAGAACTTTGTATTAATGAAACAGTAAACTAAGAACACAATCTTAACAAACAAAACGCTTCAATATTATTGACTATAATACGAATACTCAACAGTATTAGGGTTTACAACCTTGACGCTATATGAAAAATGTGTGTCTCACTCAATGCCCTAGAACCTCCTTTTATAGACTAAGAAGTCATAGTCGGCTTACAATAACTTTCTATACAAGATAAATCTTTAATGAATCTTTTCTATAATTATCTAACCGACTATACAAGTTTATCTTACTAACAGCATTAACTAAGAGTCTAGCAGTCTTAACTCTAACTCTAGCAGCAGTAATCCTTCAGCAGTTGTAATTCTGAACCACCAGCATTAACTTTTAGTCTGGCAGCACTAACTACTTAGTGTGTTTTCTTGATACTCTTCAGCATCACCAGCATCAGTAAAATACACTAGCAGTAGTAAAACTTGTATTAGCAGCATTAATGACTTGGAGCATTTTCTTTGTAATACCTGAGTAGTTGCAATTCCTTAGAGCAGCCTTAACCATCTTGAGCAGCATTAACACCTTAGAAGCCTTAATTCCTAACAACCTACCTTACATTTCCTTCTCCACAATAAAAACCATTAATAACAACCCTTTATCATTAGTTTTAAACCACACAGGATTTTCTCATTTAAGACACCTTCTCACACTCATTACACCAGAAAACATAGGGCTGCTATAGCTTAATCATAATCATTTCTCCTTCACACCTGATCTGTTATCCGGATCCCTCAGCTAAAGCTAGCCGGATCCCTGTGGAAAAGGATCCGCTGGATCCGGGCAAACAGACATAGGTTTGTTCATCTAAAACCTTCCAAAATTCAACTTTATCCACTTAAACACTCCACATTGCCTTTAATATACCTCCTAGAAGATTGTATCACTGTAGTTGACCTTTTTGCACGCATATCATTACAATTTAAAGGATTTTAGTGGTTTAGGCTTTAATTACCATACTTGATCCTTTACTATTGATGCGTGCGATGTGTCGTTGCGGTTTAGCAGTTTTAATGCCTACTCAAGTTTTAAATTTATATTTAGCCGACTTATCAATAACACACACACTTAACGAGCAGTGTACCCGGTCAGTATGAATATAATGGTAAGTAGAGTGTCGATCACTAAGAGTGGAACGTATTATCTAGTTATTCTAATCAGTATTTTAATATATTAAGTTAGCTATACAACCTAATCTAACGCAAGGGGGTTCAGCCTGAGAGACTGGCACGATTTGGTTGCAATTAAATAATAAAATAAACCAATAGGCACAAATCAGTAAGTAGCACACACGTACACAGATAAATACTCGAGACAATAAGAGGGCTGTCCTGATGATAAGTAGTTTGTCACTTGTTTTATTGCTAGTGTTATATGAAGTGTATAGTTCGATGCAACGCACCGAGATTAAGTCCTTTCTCGTTGGTTCTAATCTTATCGGCGAGTAAACCCTTAATGATTACTTATGACTATCCTATTTATCTTTCTCCTACTTTTCTACAGACCATAGAATGCATAGGCGATCTAATAAATAGGCGAGGGCAGAGGCATGGCGACCCGATCAACGCTCAGCTAGACACAGAGGTTATCAATGCACTAATAAAAGTCACCAAAGACATCAACATATAAACTTTAATTAATGAGAAAGCAGTTTTAAGGGAGTGCAATCTTTCCGTTGTCACATTACACAAGCCACCAATCTTGATGAATTAAAGTTTACTAACACAATAAAACAAAACTACTTAATGAATTAAACACATGCAGCACCTTCTTACAGCTCTTGTATCTTTGATTTGGGTGTGTCTTGTGCTGCTGCCTTGACTGAATTCGTCCTAGGTTTCTGGTCTTCGTATAATATATGTCTCGAAATTCGTCTGGTCTTGGGGTATTTATAGTTTCTGTCTGAGGGTAAGATGCGGCGCATCTAGTAAGTAGATGCGGCGCATTGACTTAACTTCGCGTGGGGTCCAAGATTATAATATTCAGGAATATTCGTACACCGCCAGAAGATGCGGCGTATCTTTATCTTTGGATGCGGCGCATGTCCTCTTGTATCTTGGATCGTATCTGGTGAGATCTTGATAGCGATGCGCCGTATGTGATAAGCAAGATGCGGCGCATCTGGAGCAGATTAGTCTTGATCTTGTACATTTCAGTAGACTCTTAACTTCTTGCATGTTTTGCTCCATAATTAGTCCAAAATCGCCAAGTTTCACCAAATGCTTGTTTTTACCTGAGAATTACAAAAGTAAACGATTAAGTATCAATCCTCATACATAATATAATAAAACAAGTCAAATTAATAGGATAAATGATAGTAATAAAATGTACTTATTTGAGTTCATCAAATATCTCCGCACTTGAACTTTACTTGTCCCCAAGTAAACCTTAGAATTAATCTTATGAAAATGTATCCTAAAAGATATTAGGATTTATTTTTATATTTAAGCATGTATTCATTTTTTGTCATAATCACACAACTAAACACTTAACGAATTAGAAGTAGAATAAAATATTTCGATAAAAGCAAATCTAATCGTTTAACTGTCCAGTCGTGACGAATATTCTATCATAAGCTTGGCAAGTATACACATCTCCCCCACTAAAGCCAAGGAATAACAAGTCTAAAGCGGTAAAAAAGGGTTTTTAGGCTTAAGGGTTAATTATTCTTAATCTCTATCGATCTCAAATTCCAGAAAAGGCGACAAAATCACAAATACATGATCGAATCCACGAACACGATACTTGCAATTGCTCAAATCCTTAACTCGAATAGGCTAAAGATAGGTCCAAACTTCACCAATAATAATATATCAAAAAGGGCGACAAAATCATTAATACATAGCCGAATCCACGACTACGATACTTAAGATTGCTCAAATCCCTAATCTCAATAAATCAAATGTTTGGTTGGATAAAGAATAATAAAGGGTATGGATAATTTTTGGGATATAAATTGGTGTAAAACGAAAAATAAACAAAACAAATAAATTAAAATCCTAAGTGTGGTTAATCACTATCCCAACCATCCCATGAATAAGACTCATATCATTGAATAACTCACGCTTTAACACTTGAAACACACGCTTTAGGTAGACACGAATTATACTCAACAAGATCTTAATCAAAGAATAAACCTTAGTTGACGTTCCCATAACTGCCAACTCCCATTCAATCCATAAATATAATATACAACAATTAGTGGTGATATCGACCACTTACATAACTTTACATAAGTTGGTTTAAATCAAACATCCAACTCCTCCTTTTTCTTTTTCTTTTTTTTTCTTTTTCTTTTCTCATTTTTTCGATTTTTTTTTTTTTTTTTTTTTTTTTTTTTTTTTTTTTTTTTTTTTTTTTTAATAACATAAACATAGATGTGTAAAATTTCACCACATCACCAAAACAATAATTCTGGATAATTTTTCCATACTTTTCATGACTTCAGAAATAACGGTAATAGTGAAAGTAGTAAACACACGAAAAATAAACTCAAAGATATACAATATTTACTTTCACTCCAATTGCATTGTGCAATTTCCCGACCTAACCATAGATAATGAATTACGCACGCGAACACATGTAATGTAAGGAAACACACTTTGCCTATAGCAATTAACCAACCACGAATTTTAATCTACAGGGTAGGCTAAGGTGTAAGGTGTAACGAAACATTTTAAACAAAGGTGTAAGAAACGAAAGGAATGGCTCTGAATGTTTTTCTAGGGGTATCTTACTCTAAAAATGGGAGTAACAAAAGGGTTTATACGGGGGTTAACTAACCAGTGTAGTTAGCTAATATCACATAACATATAAGGCTATTTGGGTGTAATCCTAGAATTTTTACCAATTTAGACAAGTCATTCTAATTATATAAAATAATACTTATTATGGTGGTCTCGAATAGTATACAAGCCAAGTTCTAAAGTTTACAAGTCACCGGCACACTCATAGATTTGTGAATTTTGAAAAATCACAATTTTTAAAAATAAAGTCATGTGTGCAGCTATGCAACTTAGACTTTAAACAAAAACATGCTAAAAATTTTAAAGTTTTGATATATTAAGCACATTTTAAGCATATTTTGAAAAGTTTAGGACAAGTAAATGTTAAGTGTTCTAATTCTCCAATCCCCCCACTTAAGTTAAACAACGTCCTCGTTGTTTGTATCAAAGGTTAAAAACTGGAAAATAAAAGAATTAGAACAGAAAAACTCCCCTGAGATTTGCTCGGTATGATCCTCCATTAGTATTAGAGCAAAAATCATCTTTCTTGTGGATTAGAACGTTTAAGCTTCATATTCGATGTATCCACAGGAAATGCATGAATCTATAATACCACCAAGGCTTCAAAACACACCTAAGGTAAGAAAGGTTCAAACTTGCATAATACATTAGTAGTTAGGTAAAAATAAAACATAAAAGTTAAAAATGAAAATCATCAGGTCAGTCGATGCGCCGTATCTTATTGAAGAAGATACGCCGTATCGAGCCTGGAATAAATACGGATCAGAATAAAAGATGCGCCGCATCCTTAACCAGGGATGCGCCGCATTGAAATAAACTGATAAAAAGTTTTAAAGTCTAAAATAAAGAAATGCAGAAAAATAAAGATATGATATGACCATTGCAGGAGATGCGCCGCATCTCAGGATTGAGATGCGCCGTATCCTCTGCGGCCTGACTGACTCGACACAAAAAAAAAACAGAATAATAAAAAGATAAATCCGGGTTGTCTCCCGGTAAGCACTTGTCTTTATTCCAGAGTCTTCAAGTTAGACTCACGTTCAGCTCTTCATTTAGTCCTAATGATTCCCACATTGCTACGTAGGATCCATTTAGCAACTAATTCGTCACGTATATATTCAGGTCCCAAATTCAAAACTCCTTTATAGAATCCTTCCATCATTTGATATGGGTACTCAATCCCTCTCTTTATGTCATCATTACTAATAAAAAGGAATGGAGAGAATTTGTAGCAGAACCTATTAGTAGCATGTTTAAACCCAGGGTGAGTTCGGGGCATCATATAAGTGATAATGTCGCTTCCACATTGAAAGGTGATATTTCCTTCAAATCGTTTTGCATTAATAGTGATCTCCCTACAAAATGGTTTTCCAACAATCGCGTTACCCATATCGCTGTCACAATAAGCATTCATGTCTTCAACAACGGCGAACTCAGTTACAATAGTAAAGCGTCCAACGAAGATCGGGACATTAATGAAGGCCCCAACTACATTCTTTCCCTTATGCTCCACTTTATTTCTCATAATAGAATTGTAAAAGCTTCTTGACATGACATTGATTGGTAAAATAGGAAAGAAATTGGCGTCAATGCACTTGTACCCAATCATGCATGGGAATTGCAGATTGTAAGCACAATCGGCGTGGATTCTTCTACCGTAATCCCAAGAACCATCATATCCTTCAAATTCATCGTAATACCTAGTATTAATAACGTTGACCTTTGGACTATCCAGAATTTCTCCATCTTCTAACTCAGATTCCGCATCATCCATGAACAGGTCATTGGATGCTAATGGTCCATCAAGGTCATTAAGTTCAATGTAGTCCCCATCGTAACGTTCGGGTGATTTATCTTGCACTAATATATCATTCATAAAGCTGGCTTCGAAGTCGAAGTCAATCAGTTCTCCGAATCCTTCCATTTTCCTTCTGAAATAATCACAAAAGCATCAGTAGGATCTGTTCGCTAGAAGAAAAATTAATGAATTTAGAAACGGATATAAGAATAAAAATAGCTGATATCTGAAGACGATGCGCCGTATCCAAAAAGTTGGATACGCCGTATCTTATAATCGTTAAAATTAAATCAGACTTTATTCAGAAAATAGATACGCCGCTTAGAAATTTGAATGCGCCGTATCAATTTTAATAATCAAAAATCGATATTTATTTAAAATTAAATGCGTCGTATTAACAAAAGTTAATGCGCCGTATTTTCGTTACGTTTCAAAATACAAGATTTTTTATTCAGAAGATACGCCGTATCGACAGATATCGATGCGCCGTATCTGTTTAATAATTCGAAAACTGTTTTTAATTAAAATAATAGATACGCCGTATCTGCTAAAGCAGATGCGTCGTATGGCGTCAACGTTTAGAATTTTTTTTTTTTTTATTAAAAACAGATACGCCATATCTTGGGGAAAAGATGCGTCGTATTGCTTTATCGCTTAGAAAAAAAAATTCTTATTAAAAACAGATACGCCGTATCTTGGGGAAAGATGCGTCGTATCGAATTAATTAAACGCGTTGTATTTTAAAAAAAATTGAACGCAATACGCCGTATCTGAGAAATCAGATGCGCCGTATCGTTCGATTTAGCTCAGTACAACGATAGCAGAAAACAAAAAATACGAAAAAATTAAAACAAATAAAAAACACACGAAAATAAACACAAACAAAAGCAAACAAATAACACACAAAAACAAAAAGTATGCAAAATAGTACAATGAATGCAAATTAAACTAATACACAACAAAATTAGCGGTTAGATAAAAAATTAAAAAACCTAATTAAAATACTAATCAAATTAATAGATAATAACAATTCACTCCCCGGCAGCGGCGCCAAAAACTTGATGCGTGCGATGTGTCGTTGCGGTTTAGCAGTTTTAATGCCTACTCAAGTTTTAAATTTATATTTAGCCGACTTATCAATAACACACACACTTAATGAGCAGTGTACCCGGTCAGTATGAATATAATGGTAAGTAGAGTGTCGATCACTAAGAGTGGAACGTATTATCTAGTTATTCTAATCAGTATTTTAATATATTAAGTTAGCTATACAACCTAATCTAACGCAAGGGGGTTCAGCCTGAGAGACTGGCACGATTTGGTTGCAATTAAATAATAAAATAAACCAATAGGCACGAATCAGCAAGTAGCACACACGTACACAGATAAATACTCGAGACAATAAGAGGGCTGTCCTGATGATAAGTAGTTTGTCACTTGTTTTATTGCTAGTGTTATATGAAGTGTATAGTTCGATGCAACGCACCAAGATTAAGTCATTTCTCGTTGGTTCTAATCTTATCGGCGAGTAAACCCTTAATGATTACTTATGACTATCCTATTTATCTTTCTCCTACTTTTCTACAGACCATAGAATGCATAGGCGATCTAATAAATAGGCGAGGGCAGAGGCATGGCGACCCGATCAACGCTCAGCTAGACACAGAGGTTATCAATGCACTAATAAAAGTCACCAAAGACATCAACATATAAACTTTAATTAATGAGAAAGCAGTTTTAAGGGAGTGCAATCTTTCCGTTGTCACATTACACAAGCCACCAATCTTGATGAATTAAAGTTTACTAACACAATAAAACAAAACTACTTAATGAATTAAACACATGCAGCACCTTCTTACAGCTCTTGTATCTTTGATTTGGGTGTGTCTTGTGCTACTGCCTTGACTGAATTCGTCCTAGGTTTCTGGTCTTCGTATATTATGTGTCTCGAAATTCGTCTGGTCTTGGGGTATTTATAGTTTCTGTCTGAGGGTAAGATGCGGCGCATCTAGTAAGTAGATGCGGCGCATTGACTTAACTTCGCGTGGGGTCCAAGATTATAATATTCAGGAATATTCGTACACCGCCAGAAGATGCGGCGTATCTTTATCTTTGGATGCGGCGCATGTCCTCTTGTATCTTGGATCGTATCTGGTGAGATCTTGATAGCGATGCGCCGTATGTGATAAGCAAGATGCGGCGCATCTGGAGCAGATTAGTCTTGATCTTGTACATTTCAGTAGACTCTTAACTTCTTGCATGTTTTGCTCCATAATTAGTCCAAAATCGCCAAGTTTCACCAAATGCTTGTTTTTACCTGAGAATTACAAAAGTAAACGATTAAGTATCAATCCTCATACATAATATAATAAAATAAGTCAAATTAATAGGATAAATGATAGTAATAAAATGTACTTATTTGAGTTCATCAACTATTTAAACCACTTGTGTTTGTGCTTCCAAACCACACCTAAACAAACCATCTTCTACTGAAAACTCACCTTCTAAACCTACCTAAAACCATGACTAAAGCACCAAGTGCAAGATCATCCACTAGGAGTCCACCAAGAAAAACTGCATGAATCGTGTATGAAATATCCTCAACCTAAGCCTCACCCATCAAAGCACCCTCTAGTAGAACACCTCTCTCAAACTACATCCAAACTCCTCCTTCAAATGAGCCAACTCCACCACAACTTGCTTCCACCAAAACAACCTCACCATAACCTACTCCAATTGAACCAACACCTCGCATTGAACCTACATTACCAAGCACACCTATCTCAACTCAACCTATACAAACCTCACCTCTTGAACCTAGAATCCTTTCTTTTACCATACCTCATTCATCACATCACCTCTACTTTAACACATTGGAGGACTTGCCTCCTAAATCCTCTAATCCACCACCATTACCAACATTCTTATACATTGAGAGAATGTTAACTCAACCACCATCCCATCACATAGATGTTGACATTAACATACCACCACCTATAGCAAACTTGCCATCCTATCCTCCACCCTCAAATGGCCCATTTTGGGTTATGAGAAGATATCAACCATCCCAACCACCTCAACCAAACAATAACACACTTCCACTTACACATACTTCTCTACCAACACCCATGGTACATCCACAACCTCCTCAAGAACCATTCACCTAAAACATACTTCCACAACCTTCTCTCTTAGAACCAAGTCACAATGATACTTGTCATCATTGTCAACATGTCTAAACCTTAGTTCATGAACTACGTGATGAAGTATGTTTCATGTTCTACCATCTCCTTGAACGTCTTGATGACGTCACCAAACCTAACCATCCCGAAAAAAATTGAAATGCAAGCACAAGTGGTCTCACTATCCTTAGTCTTAGGCCTCATTTTAGTCAATAGGAATTTTTCATGTTAAGATCATTTTTTTAGTTTTTAGAGATTTGACCTTTGTTGTATCATTTCTCATATGTTTATTAAATGATTTTTCATAACTATGTGCTTATGTGAACATATTTGGTGTGTTTATTACTTGTGTTCATATCATTTTCTATCCTCTTCTACTGCTAACATAACTGCAGGTAGCCGGATCCCTGAGTTTATGCTTGGCGGATCCCTTCTGAAAAGGATCCGTGGGATCCGGGCAAACAGATAACTAACAAAATTTTTATGCAGCCAACCTTTCAAAGGGACAACATATACTTATTTTTCTAACCATTGTTTTGTAGATTTTCAAAAATACACATGGAGCACTCGACGCCCTAAATGAGGGGGAGCTTTCTTCAAAGCAAAAACGTTGCAAATAACTTGCAATGATCACGTTTAGTCTTCCTAATAACTTGACGCCCGCTTCAAGGGGGAGCAAACGTCAAGGGGGAGCAACTAAGCACCTTTCTACTTTCTTTGCTACATATTTACTTCTTTATGCTTCTTAAAACTTGCACTCGGGTTAGTTTCTTTTCGACACTTTTTTTGTTTCGACAAAAAGGGAGAGAAAAGTGTAAAAGCTTAAATTCAAACTTACGAATTTTATCCTTTTACTTAAAATAATTTTATGTTTTGTCATCAACAAAAAGGGGGAGATTGTTAATACAAATAAGCCTTAAAAACGTTTATTTATATTTTACGATCTTCTAATGTTTTGTCAATAACAAACGTAAAATCATTTTAACGATATAGATAAAATACGTAAACGCTTTGAGCCAAAAGCTTACTAACTCATTTCATTAAACAAACCATAAACACATTTAGTTAAACAAGTTTACATAAAACCAAAATCATTTGATAAAAACACTTAAGTAAACTAGTTACTTACATTTTATAAAATACATGTTGCTTGTAAATTAACTAGGAAAAGACTTGGACTATCCATGACCCAAAAACTAAGTCCATAACCCATAACCCATGGAGCTTAACCCATAACCCATGACCCATTGCATGACATCATGCATGACATCCATAATGGGTAAAACCCATGACCCATGACCTAAAGTCCATAACCCATAACCCAAAGTCCATGACCCATGACCCAAGATGTCTTTGACATCATTCATGACATCACTTGACCCATGGACCTTGACCCATAACCCAAAACCCAGAATTGTAACCCAAAATTCGAACTGGTACTACCAGATAGCCGGATCCCTTGGATTACACTGGCCGGATCCCTTTGGGAAGGGATCCGCCGGATCCGTGTGAACAGTGGACAATTTTGCCTATAAATAGTGAGTCATTTCTCTCTTACCTCTCACACCTTTTAGATATTCCATCTCTCTATGTTCTAAACTCTCTAACCTCAGATCCAAGGATTTTTCTATGTAGTCTTTCTTTGTGATTCTCTAGGTTCCTTCTAAAAGGCTAGATCACGAACTCTTGAAGACTTGCAAGCTCGTGATATAAGTTGCTAGGATTCTTCTCTTTCAAGATCACAAAAGTGCATCTTGTTCTTTCTTCTTCTCAAAAGGGTGTTGTAGATGTGTTGAGTCGTTAGGTGTAAAAGGACGTTGGATCCTTTAGTCATGTTGTGCTAGGTGTGTTGGTTTGGTCCGCCGTGCTAAGGACCCGGTATCTAGCCTTGTACGGGATAAAGTGTAGGCGACGAAGGTTTGGCTTTACCTTGTGGAAAAGCCGGTATCTAGCTTTGTACATGTTGATCCCAGTTGGCTACTTGATCGATTTCCCTTAGCTTGTAAAGGTTAAGTAATATTTAATAAATCCAATACAACTTATGTAGAAACTGTCTTTGATTATATTAAAGTTTATCCGGAATCTAAACTTTAATCTTAAGAAGAATTTAATCAAATAATACAATATCAAACAAATCACTTCAATATTATTAATAATACGAATACTCTAAAGTATTAGGGTTAACAACCTTGAAGTTTTCTAAAGAATCACGTATCAATCTCTATGCTCTAGGTCATCCTTTTATAGACTAAGGAGTCCTAGTCGGCTTACAATTGCTTGTTATACAAGATAAATCTTAAAAGAATCTTTTCTATATTTATCTAACCGACTATACATGTTTATCTCATAAGCAGCACTAACTATACACTCTAGCAGTCTTAACTCTAACTCTAGCAACATAAACTCTTCAGCAGTAGTAAGTTTGTACTAGCAGTACTAACTTTTCTTCTAGCAGTACTAAACACTTAGAGTATTTTTCTTCAAGTTCATCAGCAGTTGAAACTCTATAAGCAGTTGTATCTTTAAACTAGTAGTAGTAACAAATTTTCTAGCAGTAGTAACCACTTGTATTTTCTTGAATATCTTCAGCAACACTAGCAGTAGTAAAATACACAAGCAGTTGTAACCTTTAAAACTAGCAGCAACAATGACTTTGAGCAATTTCCATCAGCAGTCTTAACTAAACAAGCAGCAGCAGCTCTAAACCCAACAATCCTCCCCTAAACTTGATATTTTCTCCCAAAATCATCAAGTTTCTCTTTAAGCTTGAACAAACACTGAGAGGATGATCCCAAACATTTAATTATGTGGCTTATCCTTGGGTCCTAGATACTTTTCCATCTTTTTGAGCAACTGATAAGCCATTTCATCATAGGGATATTGAAGTTGAAGTCTTTTCTTTCCATACAGCATCTGATGTATAATATCCTTATGAAAAGCTAAAGGATAGTCTTTTTCTGCCAGCATGTAGATTATGAGCTCATGTGCAGCCAAATAATGAACTCCACGTCTCTGATAAATCTTCCATTCCAGGACTGTGTTATGCCTTAGAGTTCTCCATACTTCATCCTTATGAGTTGGTTCAAATATCACTTTCAAGTAATCCCAGATGACTCTATCATAAATTTGTTCTGATCTGTCATAACCAAACTTTCCTTTGTATAGCCTCTATAGAGTCACCATATCTTCTCCGTCAAAGTGATGAACCATTTGTAGAAAACTCACAAACCTCAAAGATGAACCATCTTCTACTGCAAGTTCAGTGTGAGTTTGCATTTGTTCTACATCATCATCAGCTTGCTCAGTCTGCTCTTGCTCTTTGCTCTGCTCTTGCTCTGCTTTATGCTCAGACTTCTTCTTTTTACTGCTTTTCTTTTCCAACTTTTCACATGCTCTTTTTGAACTTGTACTCTCTTCTTTCTTTTCCTCAATGCCCTTCACCACTTCAGCATTCATAAAACTTTCAATCTTTCTTTTGGCAATTGTATATAACTCTTCAATCCTGCTATCATCCAACTGTGATAACTTCTTTTGTTTCCAATTGTCCATGTTCTTCAAATATGAACACATGAAAGACCTTCTTTATGCTTTAGTAGGTGGCTTGTTCTTCTTGGCTGCATATCTTTGTGCTGCATAGAACTTCTTTCTTTCATCAATAAGTTCTTTCAGCATCCTAGCTCTTTCATCTATTGAATACTGATCTTGCTCTTCTTGTTGCTTCTCTTTGGATAGTGGCTTCAGGCTCTTCAATAAGTATTCCTTGTGATAACTTCTCTTTGGATAGTGGATAGTGATATCATCCAACTGTGATAACTTCTTTTGTTCTAAAATTTTCTTGTTCTCAGCCTCAAACTCTTGTGCTAATTTCTCAGCAACTTCAGCATCAAGTTGTAGGTTCTTCTCTTTGGATAGTGGCTTCAGGCTCTTCAATAAGTATTCCTTTGCCTTTGCCTTGGACCTGTGGAGTTGATTGTGTAGCTTGGGATCTTGAAGATGGTTCCTTTATTACAACATCTTTGGTTACTGGCATTGAAGTCTTCAATTCTGTTAGTACACTAGCAGCAGTAGTAACCTCTTGTGTAGCAGCAATAACTTTTGTACTAGCAGCTGTAAGTGGATCACTAGCAGAAATAACTTCTTGACCACTAGCAGCAATAACACCTTGATCAGCAGCACTATCTACCTTAGCCACATAGCTATCAATCACCACTTGATTTCCTTGATTGTCAGCAACCACAAAATCCATTTCTGCACTATCTGCACTAGCACTTTCAATATCCTTAGCCTCCCCTAAAGCTTTGCTATCATTCTCCCCCCTGTTTGGGAGCATCTTTGGGAGCTTCAGAAGATTTAACCGTAAGTTTGGGAGTTCTTGATCTCTTTATTCCTTCTAAATATCTAACTCTTCTCTTTAAAGCCTTAATTTCCCCCCCTTGAGCTTTAATTATCCTACCTTGAGAAGCAGCTAGATTTTGTAGTTCAAGAACCTATGCAGACAGCCTGGTACATGTGTCCATCAATTCATTGAGAAGTTTCATGCTATCCTCACCACTTCGGCTTGTGTTACCTAGCCCGAGAGGTGTATCATTGAAAAAGTTAAGCTCAGTCTCAACCCTAGGTTGAGCATCTGAACCCCCCATAGTTTTCAGGTGACTGGGTCCTTCACCTGAATCAGTTCCATGATAACCTGACTCATTAGAAGTTGTCTTGGCTTGGGTCTTATTGATGTTACCACTGGCCTGTGCTGCTTCTAAGCTAGACACAGTAGTGGCAGCCCTTACCAACATGTCACTCTCCACACCAGTGATAGCCTCATCTACGACATTGGGTATAGAACCACTAGCCTGAGGTAGCTCAGTGTTCTTTGTGCGAGTCCTACGTTTATAGGTCTTTTTAGGTTGTGGTTGTGAACATGTTGCCAAAAGTGTGGGTGTGTGATGGGTAACAGCTGGGATTGATGTACCTTCACCCATTTGGGTTTGGGCTAGTGCCACCAATGTTGGAAACAAAGGTGTAACTTTCCCTAAAAAATCTTTTTCATCCATCCTCATATTAGTAAAAACCTTTTTAGTAAGAGAGAGAGTAGGATAAACTCTTTTATGAATTTTTTTATTTACAAATTGGTTGTCTAAAAAGTGTTGTAGAAACCTTGGATAGATAAAATATTTACTTGAAGAATATCCAAGTTCTTAACCAAACCGTCAAAAATTAATTTAGAAAAATTAAACCATTGATCATTTTCAGCCAAACAACATATAGCAGAAGCTAAATTACTACTAAATTCGTTCCGCCCAGTGGTCTTTGGACTTAGACACACTAAGTCAGTATGGATTAAGAATTTCCACTGATCAGAGAAGTTTCCTTTATAAAATTTTAAAGCATCAGTTTTTCTCTCATACACAGGACTTAGGAGTAAGTAGGCAAGAGAGGCTGGATACACAGAACTATCAGCACAGTAAGCAAAAAGGACTAGAGCTTCACAGAGGGGTCATCGAGCTAGGTCAGAATCCTCAACTTAAGGCTGATGAAAATAGAGTATAATTCTGTCAATAAAGGTATACCCCGGAACCAGCTCTTCATAAAGCCAACAATTAAGAGCAAGGAAGATTCTCAATTCCATTAGCATCTCCTAGAAGAAGGTCTCTTCTAATAGATGCCTCTGTAATGAGGATCTTCTGCCCATCTACAAGGGCATGAATTTGTACTTTCCCATTATTAGTTTTGACCTTAGCAGACGACCAAAACTGGATAATGTTGGAAGTGTATATAGTAGGTTTTACTGTTAAAGCAAACTTAATATAGCTTGCATTAAGGAAATCAATGATTTCAGTAAAATCTACAGACTCATTGGATATTTCTAAAAATTCAACGTTATTGTGTGGTTCGGTAAAAGTTAGGTGCGACATGATGATTTGATTTGGGGGTTTTTCGATTTAACGATTAAAACTTGATTAGGGCTTGGAAGAGAGAGAATTATGGGAGCGTGAAACTGATTGTGTGATGCAATTGGGGATTTATACCCTTTAAGTAAAATGTTACACAAACATACCCTACAGTTCCAACCCTGGCAGCAGAAACCTAGCAGCACTAAGTTTATGCTCAGCAGCACTAACTTTTAACAAAAACAAAATTTACCCAGTAGTACTTTCCCAATATCTTTAAAAACAATACTGCACTCAATTATTTTGAAGGGATTAAATGTAAAGGAAGACACTTAATCTTTTTCGGTTGCATTTAACCTCTGGTTGTGTGAGAACCGTTAATATCAGTATGAATACTGCATGTGATCAGATAGACTCATTAAAAGAGCCTTCTTAACAGGGTTTCCAGCTCATGGTAGGTGTTGCCTCTAATACAAATGCATTAGATTCACTTTTGCTCGCTGTTCTCAATACCAGATGTCCTTAGACTAACTCATTATACTAATAAAAGTATAAAATGGTAAAGAGTGATTTAGTGCAGTTACTATCTGACTAACTATGCCATCAATTCATGTTCAAAATAGATTGATTTCAAGAAAAGACTTTAAAGAATTTCCTAACTCAAGAGTAAACATTTGTCAAGAGATTCCCAAATCTATTCTATCACTAATCAGAAGCACCACAGCAAAAAAACTACCACTTTGCTTCTCACACTCCATGAATACCAATGATATTGCTTGCTTAACCTGCAAATGTTAGTCCAAAACCAAGAAAAACACAAGCAATAACATTTTACACCATCTAATTATACTTAGCAGTTGTTCAGAAAAACTAGCAGCAATAACCAGCAGTTCCAAATATAACTAGCAGTTCTAAGTACAATTAGCAGCATTAACACAGCAGTTGTAAGTACACCAGCAACACTAAGTATACTTAGCAGCAGAAACAATTTATTGACCTAATAACAGTACTAATCCTTTAAAAACTTGACAAAAACTCAAAGAGATAAGAATTTTTCAAAGATTTATCATTCCAATACTGACAACCAAAAATTGAAATCTACTCACATCAAAAGCTTTTGTGAGCAAATCTGCAACATTATTATCAGTATGAATTTTAACGATTTGAATCAACTTCTTTTCATAACAATCTCTTATAAAATGATGTCTTATCTCAATATGTTTTGTTTTTTAGTGATAAACAAGATTTTTAATAATGCACATAGTACTGCTATTATCAATATATATTTTAGTATGCATAAAATTGTACCCATAATCCAGCAACTGCTTCTAAATCCAGAGCACTTGTCCACAGCAACCTGAAGCAGCCACATACTCAGCTTCAGTTGTGGAATTTGCAACCACGGTTTGTTTCTTGCACTGCCATGAAATCAACTTGCACCCCAAAAACTGACAACCTCCTGTTGTTGATTTTCTATCCAAGCTAGCTCCAACATAGTCACTATCAGTGTATGCTACCAAGTCAAAATGTGAATCTTTTGGATACCAAAGGCCTAATTTGGGTTGACCTTTCAAGTATCTAAAAATTTTCTTCACAGCATTAAGATGCGAGACTTTTGGTGTGACTTGATATCTTGCACAGGCACATACTGCAAACATGATGTCAGGTCTTGAAGTTGTAAGATACATCAATGAGCCAATCATTGATCTGTATAAATGAACATCAACTTCTTCACCATCTTCATCTTTGAGCAAGGGCTTGGATGTTTCCATAGTTGTCTTTGTAGTCTTCACATCAGTAAATCCAAACTTCTTCAAAATTTTAGCCACATACTTATCTTGACTGATAAATATGCCATCCTCCTTTTGCTTAACTTGTAACCCTAAGAAGTATGTAAGTTCACCCATTGAACTCATCTGAAATCTTTCATGCATAAGCTTTTCAAATTCAATACATAAAGCCTTGTTTGTTGATCCAAAGATGATATCATCAACATAAACTTTAACTAACAAGATATCATCTTTGTCCCATTTGATAAACAAAGTTTTATCAATCTTCCCTCTACTAAAACCATTGTTCAACAAGTATGTTGAGAATGTGTCATACCGAGCTTTAGTAGCTTGATGTAGACCATATAGTGCCTTCTCCACCTTGTAAGCCTTGTCAGGAAAGTTAGGATCTTCAAAATCAGGTGGTTGGGAGACATAAACTTCCTCTTCAATGGTCCCATACAGAAAAGCACTTTTGACATCCATTTGATACACTACATAGTCTTTGTATGAAGCATAAGCCAAGAATAATCTGATAGCTTCAATTCTTGCAACTGGAGCAAATACTTCATCATAATCAATACCTTCTTCTTGTGTGTATCCTTAACCTACTAACCTTGCCTTGTTTCTAATCACAATGCCTCTTTCATCCTTTTTGAATCTAAAAACCCACTTAGTACCAATTGCCCTTTTCCCATTAGGCAAATCTACCAGTGTCCAAACTTCTTGAAGCTTGAATTGCAGAAGCTCTTCATGCATAGCTTCCACCCAGCTTAGATCTTATAATGCTTTATAAGCATTCTTGGGTTCTATTTGTGATAGAAAACATGCAAACAAACAGTTTTGAAGGTCTTTGTGACTGTTTCTTTGGTGAAGGGATCTAGCAAAAAACCTTGTTCCTTCAAATCTTTTATCATTTTTCTTGTTTAAACAGGAGATTTTGGCTCTCCAATGCTTTGTTCCTTAGGATGAGTTTTGTGAACCCTTGTAGTTGGAATAGGACTGACAGGTATCACATCTTCCATATTGGTTAAGTCAGCCTCTGCACCAAGTACATCTTCATCAGTATCAGGATATATTTCTTCCTATTCAGGCATGTCTGGATCAACTGGATAGTCATCATCATCAAAAGATATGTCTTCCTTGTCAACAACATTAACACTTGACTTAGCAGTATTAACAGAATTAGTACTGCTAGTGTTAATTTCTTTATTGGCAGCATTAACACTTGGCTTAACAGTATTAACAGAGTTAGTACTGCTAGTGTTAACATCATTTGATACATCATCCTTTTCTTGATCATCAATCTGTTTTTCTTCATTAACCTCTTTATCATCATAAGAAGATTTTGCACCATCTTCTTTATCATCTTGTGGATCTCCAGTAAGATCATCTTCTTGTGAACTCTTTGACTCTTGGGTTGAGAAGGGTGGATCAGCAGTCCAAATAGGCAGCAAAATATAATCTTTGTCAGGTCTTGTCTCCTTTCCAGCTTTACCTGCATCATTACTTGCTTTTGTACCTACAAAATTGTTAGACTCTGCACTTGCAACAAGTGGCTCATAATTCATAGTCTTGGTTAGTGAATCAATATCAAAAAGCCAGCTTGGTCCACTCCCTGCAACATTAGGTGTACTCTCACTAAACCTAACATGCAAGTTCTCTTCCACTTTCCTGGTCCTACTATTGAATACTCTAAAAGCTTTGCTATTCATTGAGTATCCAACAAAGAATCCTTCATCAGCCTTGCCATCAAACTTGCCTAAGTGATCTATGGTATTCAAGATAGTAACAGGACACCCAAATGATCTTAATAAATTTAGCAATGGTTTCCTACCATGTAAAAGTTCCTAAGGGGTCTTGTTATGAGGCTTAACTACTTTACTTCTATTTTGTACATAGCAAGCAGTATTAACTGCTTCAGCCCAAAAAGTAGTAGGTAATTTAGAATCAGCTCACATTGTTTTAGCAGCCTCAATAAGTGTCCTATTCCTCCTCTCAGCAACCCCATTTTGTTGAGGAGTTCTAGCTACACTATACTGTCTCTCAATACCTTTCATCTCACAAAACTGGTTCATCTCCCTATTCTTGAACTCAGTTCCATTGTCACATCTTATCACTTTAACCTTGTGGTTAACTAGGTTTTCTACCTTGGTTATGAAAGCCTTAAAAATGTTACTGGTTTCATCCTTAGTTGCTAAAAAGAACACCCAAGTAAACCTACTATAGTCATCTGTGACAACTAGGCAATACATTTTTTTCATTAAACTCTTTACAAATGTTGGTCCAAATAAGTCCATGTGCAACATATGTAAAGACTGACTTATAAAGTTAACTACTTTGGACTTACAAGAAGCTCTATGTTGTTTTCCCTTCTGACAAGCAACTCATATTTCATTATTATCAAAAACTTTTGAAGGTAAACCTCTTACAAGGTTTCCCTTAACCAATTTATTCATTGTTTTGAAATTTAAATGTCCAAGTCTTCTATGCCAAAGCTTGGATTCATTTGATGTGACCTTTGCAAATAGATAAGTCAAACCTCCTTTGGGAACCATATTCTTTAAATCAATACTGTATATGTTGTCTGTTCTAGGAACTTAAAGTAGAACATGACTTTCATTAGTCAACTTAAAGTCAGGAGATAAGACAAAACACTCAGTGTCAGTAAAAAGAAAACTATTCTTTTTGTCACACATTTGTGAGACACTAAGGAGGTTAAACTTAAGTTCTTTCACAAAATACACATTATCAAAATCCAATTTACCAGTTTTTATAGTACCTTTACCAGTGATTTTCCCTCCTTTGGGATTACTCCCAAAAGTAACATATCCTCCATCAATAGCTACAAAATCTTCATAATAGGACATGTTTCCAGTCATGTGCATTGAGCATCCACTATCAAATACTCCTTTATCTTCTAATTCCACCTGTGGATTGCCCTGCATGTGAAGTTATAATGAAACAACTTCGTGGATCGTTTAGAGCAAGTGGGATTACACAATAATAATGAATAACACGATGCGCAGCGGAATAAACAAACTATCATTATTATTGCTACAAGGTTTTTCTCGTCATCATCTCCTAACATCTCCTAACATCTACTAACATACAAACCCTATGCGTCCGTTGTAGGAACTTGACGCCTCGACACACACACACACCCCTTTAATGGATGTTACATCTCTAACATTTGTACTTAATAATGAACGCCCCTATCCTCTTTATATAATAGAGGATTAGGGTTACAAAAACTTTAAATAATACATATTAGGTCCTTCATCTTTGTCTTCATAATAATCCTTCATCTTTCATGTTTTGTCAATATCAACTCAAATATAATTCCCAACAATCTTCCCCTAGTTGATAATGACAAAACCAACTATATACATGAAAGATGTCGTCAATCTTCATCCATGCTATATCACCAAGGCTCTACAAGTTGCAATCTTCTATGTAAATATTCTTCCCCTTTTTGTCATCATCAATTAGGGGACAAAGGTAAGCAACTTTGATCTTCATAACCACGAACCAGTACCATACTTCCATTGTCTTGAATTGCCCTCCATGAATGAACACCAAAATGCTTTCTTTTATAAATGAACCCAAGACAGAAAAATCCCAAATCTTCAGTAATAATACCAACGAGCAGCTATAAAAACCTTTACCTCGATGTAGCATATAAATATTTAATCATTTTAACAATAAGCTTCCCCTGAAACCCATATGTTAACCAATCGAATCTCCAATTCTGTAGGCTGTATGTAATGATGAAGAAAACTAACCATTACCAATTCGATGCTGAAGTAGAATAAACCAACCTTGTGTCTTATGTCTTGTACTAAAACTGACTTTGAACGTATACTTAACGTATAGTGAAACTGCAATCTCTTGACAATAATCACTGAGCACAATAACATAACTCCTTCAAGTGTTTGTCAATTCGTAGTCACTTGAACGAACGAACAAGTTACCTCCTGCTAAAAGGTATGATAAAGCACAATCTTGAAAAATCCCACTTCATCGTCAAATAAGCAACGAATAATCTGCTTCGCCAATAAGAACAAATAAATTCGAGCCATAAATCATTTAAGAACCGAAACCAAAATCCAAATACAAAATCTCTTGTGTGTGTGTGTGTTCTTTCCCCTGTATGTGTGTGTGTGTGTTGGAACCTCCTGTTCCAAATCAAATTACTATGCTTCCCCTCAACTCATGGAGTCTCATGCCCAACTTTCATCTATTAGTTTACTGTCCCACGTTATCTTGACATAGATAATAGTTAAAAGACCACCGACCAGAATAATCCATAAGTAAAATACACTAACAGTTGTATATCACTGTCCAACTATTGAGAAGAATAAAAGAAACATGTACCATGCATATACGTTAACAATCACAGCTCCATTTATAATTTGGTCACCGTCCCACCAAATCTAAATGCCTCTTCGAATTCATGCAAAGCTTTTCATATATAATTATAGTATGAACCTTGCACCGTCCAATTAATAATCAATTTGAATGAGCACCGACCCATGATAGAGTAAAATTAAAGATCATCGTCCAATGATAGAAGAATATAAAATATTCATCAAAGTATATGACCAATAAGTATGTAGAACCTATGGTCGGTGAACATGCAATGACTATATTCGAAGAAACAATGCGTTCCACCGTCCCATGATTGCATGTCACTTGCCAATTGATGTCGAACCAAGACCAAGCATATTAATGCCAAGCATCAACCCTTTCTTGTGTGGCTGAATAACTAGTATGTAAAGTCGAAGAGCAGTACATCAGCAGTACAAACCGTAAGGAAAGTAGTATGAACATATTGTCTTGGTAGTACGAATAAACACGAGCAGTACAAACATAACCGAAGCTAGCAGTACTAAGTCGCTTGGCAGTACAAATGAACATGAACATACTACGAACAGTACCAACTCTGATAACCTTGATAGGAGTATGACATAGTAACAACCAGTACAAACTTCATTCTTACGTGCACTATCAAGGCTTAACATCATCAGTAGCGTGTAAACTTCAATCTTCAATATAGAAAGCTGTGCTAGGGTTTCATCAACCTCAAAACGCGCTCTTCCCCTGAATTCATCAGTATTGGAACCAATGGATATCATCCTAGGGTTTTGGAAAACCCTAAACACCATCAGCAACTACGAACCAGTAAACTCTATGAACAAAGCAATTAAATCCGGTCCAAACCTGCTTTCGAACACGTATAATCGACACCAAACAACCAATAACTAACTTCCATGATGAATTAATAAGAATAGAACCAAATTCATGAAGTTGAATCAAGAAAACCCTAAAATTTCGAAAATCACATACTCCTCTGCAGCAGTTTTCAAAAATTAATACCTGACGATCTAGAGCTCAGCTCGAAGATCCCTTCGGTGAAATTGCACCTTAGTATATGAAGAATCTCCAGTAAAAATTTCAGCCCGATCCAACGGTTAACGAAGGAGTTATCATCGTTCAAAAACAGCCTGCAGTGAGTTGCGAAAATTGAACCAGTTACGAATTTTTCTTCTTTTCTTGTTCTTCGACTAACCAAACCTTGTGAATCTCATGATCCCGAGCCCCTAGGCTCTGATACCAATTTTGAAGTTATAATGAAACAACTTCGTGGATCGTTTAGAGCAAGTGGGATTACACAATAATAATGAATAACACGATGCGCAGCGGAATAAACAAACTATCATTATTATTGCTACAAGGTTTTTCTCGTCATCATCTCCTAACATCTACTAACATACAAACCCTATGCGTCCGTTGTAGGAACTTGACGCCTAGACACACACACTTCTTTAATGGATGTTACATCTCTAACATATGTACTTAATAATGAACGCCCCTATCCTCTTTATATAATAGAGGATTAGGGTTACAAAGACTTTAAATAATACATATTAGGTCCTTCATCTTTGTCTTCATAATAATCCTTCATCTTTCATGTTTTGTCAATATCAACTCAAATATAATTCCCAACACTGCACATAGAGTAAGAAAATCAGTTCATTTTGGGGACCCAAGCCAATACTGACTTGGATCTGCCTTGTGCATCTATATAATCATACCTTTTTAGAACTATAGATGCACTGCTGTGTCTGGAAACATGATCTAAGACTTTAACTTTTGGTTTCCAGACCCAACAAGCTGAGGCCTTAACATCATAAAAATAATTTCTCAAAACAGTATCAGTTATTGCTTTTGGCTTAGCAGTAGAAACTACTGCTTTTGCCTTAGCAGCACTAATTGTTGTTGTCCTTTGAATGAGCCTTTTTACAGTTGAATGTACTTTATTTGAAAACTTTGACAATTATTTAGCACCATTCACTGTTCTTTTGTTGTTAGCAGTACTAACTGATCTAGCAGTATTAGTTACTACTGCTGGTTTAGAAACATTTTGCTTAGCAGTTGTAACTGATACTAAACCAGATTTTGTTTGTACTACTGATGGAACCATTTTTCTTTTAGAATGTGGGTGAGTATTTTTAGAAAAACTTTTATGATTCACCCTTCTTGCATTGGTCCAAACAGGTTTTTGATAGTAAAAACAATTATCTTGTAAATGTTCAAAACTACCACAATGATAACAAGCCTTGTTGATCATCTCAAAGTCACTTCCTAACCTTTGATATATCATTCCATTCCAACTCCTCTGATTACCTCTAGGCCTGTAAGTGTTCTCCCTAGGTTGCTCAGTGTATTTAATAATTTTCCTAGACACCTTTTTACCAAAACTAGGTTTGACAAATTTAATCTGTTCAACACTAGGTTTAACTGTTACACTCTCAACCTTAGGTTTAGTTTTTACATGATCCTCATCATCACCAGACACCCAATCTTCAATGATAGGTGCATCAGAATATTTCTTTTCAGACTTAGGTTTCTTCTCATTAGACTCACTACTTTCTCCTAAAGGCTTAGCATTAGACTCGCTTAAACAAGACAACTCAAGTATAGGAGGTACATACTTTCCTGTGATTGAGGGAGGAACTTCATTATATCCTATACCACTACCTCTCCTCAATAATTGACACTCAATTGTCTTATTTACACTTTCAGATGCAAACTCAAGCTTATTTACCTTAACTTGATGTTTTTCTAATTCCTGATAAGTTGTATCTTTTTCTTTTGCAGCCTTTTCTATCCTTTTAGTAAGTCCTTTAATTTCATGTTCTTTAACAAAAAGCTTTCCTTCAAGAACATTCACTTTCTCTACATATTCTGACTCATTTTGTTTGAAAAATTCAAGTCTTTCCTCAACAGATTTTAGACCTACTTTATAGCCTAAATTGTCTAACTTTAACATTTTTACCTCTTCAAATAGCTTTTCATTCCTAGCCTTAAGTTCCTCAATAGTATCTAAACAAGATTTAAATGAACAAACAGAGTCATTAGATACCTCAGAATCATAACTTGATGAAGAAGAGTAGGCCATAAGTGCAAAGTTTGGTCCTTCAACTGCTTGGTCACTTCAGTCATATCCACCAAGACCATCACATTGAGACACCAAAGTTGTAGAAGTTGTTGTTTCTCCAGCTTTCCTAGAGCTCTCTCCAGTCTTGTAATCTTGACTCCTTGGTGCTCTGCATTCTCTTGCAAAGTGACCTTTCCTGTGACAGTTGTAGCATTCAATCTTGGATTTGTCAAATCCCAAGCTATCCTGCCCATTGACCTTAAGGTTTCTTCCAGTCTTCTTTAAAAATCTACTTGCCCTCATGGTCAACATTGCCATCTACCACTTCAAGTCCATCTCTTCAAGATCATCTGGATGAATCTGTTCCAAATCTTCATGCATAATTTGAGGACTAGTAGATTGACCAGCCAAAAAAACATAGATAATAGCATCACTCAAGTTATCAGGGGTTGTTAACCCAGCAGCATTAACTTGTGTGCTAGCAGTACTAACTCCATGAGCAGTATTAACTGCTTCATTAGTACTGCTGGGACTGTTATTGGAGTAGGACATAAAAGCTAGGTTTTATGTGTTTGAGGATGAGCTAGATGACCCTTTGACTTCAGGTTCATAGACTTTAAGATTGTTGTACAGATCATCTAAGCTCATGGTATCAAGATCAGCCTTATTTCTCTATACCACAGTGTGTATATTCCACTCTGGTGACAAGCTTTTCAGAAACTTTTGATTGACATCTTCTTTGAGGAATTGAGACTTCCACAAGTGCTAGTTGACTGATGAGTTTCTGAAGTCTGTCAAAAGTCAGATCATGATTTTCAAAACTTGAAGCAGCAAAATTCTCATATTGTTGCTTCAAAAGGTTCTTCCTGGTCTTCTTAGTAGCATCATTTCCTCTAAACCTTTTGTCTATTGCTTGTAGCAACAATTTAGCATCTTTAATGTGACTAAAGGTCAACTGATGGTCATTAGAAATCCCCATCATAAGAGTGCTTCTAGCTTTTACTTCTAGCCTTCTCTGTGCCTTGTCTTCAGCAGTCTTGATAGGCAAAGTAATGATAACACCATCAGCAGAAGTTTCAGTTTTAGGTAGTTGATTGCCATTCTCTATGACCTCCCACATAGAGTAATCAACCATCTGAATATACTGCTCTATCCTCATTCTCCATAGCTCATACTCTCCAGACTTGAGCATGGGCACCTTTGATGCAGTAATCATGTGAGTAGATTCAGAGTCCATATCTTCAATAAGATGAGTTTGAACAGGTTCTCCTTGATAAGCAGTTTCTAGATCACAAGCTCTGATACCACTTGTTGATCCCAGTTGGCTACTTGATCGATTTCCCTTAGCTTGTAAAGGTTAAGTAATATTAAATAAATCCAATGCAACTTATATAGAAATTGTCTTTGATTATATTAAAGTTTATGCGGAATCTAAACTCTAATCTTAAGAAGAATTTAATCAAACAATACAATATCAAACAAATCACTTCAATATTATTAATAATACGAATACTCTAAAGTATTAGGGTTTACAACCTTGAAGTTTTCTAAAGAATCACGTATCTATCTCTATGCCCTAGGTCCTCCTTTTATAGACTAAGGAGTCCTAGTCGGCTTACAATTGCTTGCTATACAAGATAAATCTTAAAAGAATCTTTTCTATATTTATTTAACTGATTATACATGTTTATCTCATAAGCAGTACTAACTATACACTCTAGCAGTCTTAACTCTCACTCTAGCAGCATAACTCTTCAGCAGTAGTAAGTTTGTACTAGCAGTACTAACTTTTCTTCTAGCAGTACTAAACACTTAGAGTATTTTTCTTCAAGTTCATCAGCAGTTAAAACTCTGTAAGCAGTTGTATCTTTGAACTAGCAGTAGTAACATATTGTCTAGTAGTAGTAACCACTTGTATTTTCTTGAATATCTTCAGCAACACTAGCAATAGTAAAATACACAAGCAGCTGTAACCTTTAATACTAGCAACAACAATGACTTTGAGCAATTTCCATCAGCAGTCTTAACTAAACAAGCAGCAGCAGCTCTAAAACCCAACAGTACCGGATAAAGTGTAAGCGACGTTGTGAAGGCTTCTCCACCAAGTGAAAGGAGTTTGTGTTGTGAAGTGTTTACGAACTCTCAAGTAGGTGACTCGGGGAGTGGAGAGGGCAAGGAAGGTGACCTTGTAGCCGAACCACTATAAATACTTGTGTTGTGGTTGTGTCTCTCTAACTTTATCTCGTAGCTTAGTTTTATATGCTTTAATACTATCAATATCCAACACGTCAAAACTAGATTGACATAAGTCGATCTATAAATTGTTAAAAAGAGTTTTAATAGGTAAAATTATTCAACCTCCCCTTCTAGTTTTCTACAGACGTAACAAAACCTAGAAGCATCATCAATAAATGTCACAAAGTACTTTTTGTTTCCCAATGAGGGAGTGGCATGCAAATCACACAGGTCACTGTGTATCAGCTCCAAGAGCTCAGTCTCATGTTTTACACCCTGAAAAGGTTTCTTAGTTATTTTGGTCATCATGCAAGTTTTACACTTTTCAGTGTCCATGTCAAATGCTGGGATTAACCCATCCTTAGAAATATCTTGCATTCTTTTAAAATGTACATGGCCAAGTCTAGCATGCCAGAGGGTAGAGTCGTTCAGTTTAGAGGTTGACATAAAGGCTGAATTAACAATATCAGTGACGATATTAAGCCTGAACATTTGATTACACAAATAGCCAAAACCAATAAACACACCATGTTTAGATAATACAAATTTATCAGATTCAATAACTTTTTTATATCCATTATTCAAAACACTACTTGAAACCAAGTTCTTCTTTATATTAGGAACATGAATAACATTAAACAAAGTTACAAACTTTCCAGAACTAAAACTAAGATCTACACAACCACGACCATGCACCAGGGCTGTTGACTCATTTCCCATGTGAAGAATAGAACCATCATTCAGTGACTCGTAAGTCTTGAACCAGCGCCTATCTTTGCACACATGAACAGTTGCTCCAGAGTCAACCCACCACGCAACATCATCATCTTGCACATAGTTAAATTCAGATACATATGTAACATAATAAATCTGAAAGGATTTATTAAACATATTTTGACCTTTAAGTGAGTTGGTAGAACCACCACTCCCTGAACCACTAGTGCGTGAACCATTGGCTTTACCACTAACTTTAACACCTTTGCAATCCCTTTTAATGTGACCAGTTTTGCCACATTTCCAACAAGTAGGTGTTGCCTTCTTGTTAGGGTCAGCCCTTGTGTTATCATGATGTTTACGTTTGCCCTTGTTGTCATTGTACCTGGTGGAATTGTTATGTTCCACCATATTGACAACAGATGCACCAGTAGCATTGCTACTCTTTGGCTTGTCATTATCCTGCGCCCTGAGGGATTCCTCAATATGCAGATGACTGCCCAACTAAACAAGAGTCAGTTCTTCCTTCTTGTGTTTCAAGGTATGCTTGAAATCTTTCCAAGAAGGAGGTAGTTTGTCAATGATACAAGAGACAGAAATAGCCTCATCCATGTTCATTTTATGTTGTGTAAACCTTTCAAGTATACCAAGAAGTTCATTGTATTGTTCCATAACTAGTCTTGAATCAGTCATTTTGTAATTTGTGAAATTACTTACAAGAAACTTCTTACTTGATGCATCATCAGCCATATATTTGGCATCCAAGGAATTCCATAGTTCTTTGGAAGATTCAATATTCTGATAAATATCAAAAAGAGAATCAGACATACCATTGAGGATTAAACCTCTGCAAATATAATCATCATTCTCCCATTTGCTCATCTTCCTCATTTGTTCCACAGTAGCATCATCCCCATCATCAGGAATAGGTGTGCTCAGAACATACACCACACTCATGCTTGAAAACAAGAAGTGCATCTTCTTCTGCCATCTTCTGAAATCCACCCCTTCAAACTTATCAAGCTTGGCAAAGTTTGAAGCCATGTGTTTCATAGCAGCAGCAGCCATTGATTATCACAAAGTAGTTTACTTTGATTGTTGGATGTGGTGAGCCCAGAACAGGGTGAAGATAATCAATGACCTAACTACGTACAAATGAATGGTTACCGGATATCACTTGGAATCGTGTTATCACTTTCCAAAGTAAACTATTCGACCCTATTGCCTGGGTATCACGAATATCTACTTGGGATAAGACCAAACATTTGTTATTGAATTAGGCACAAATCAATAACCCTTGTGCATCTAAGTGTTTATGTTTTATGTTCTATCTCTCATGCATAATTGATTTCCAATTTATAGAAAAATACTCATAGCTAGTCAAATGGAATTATGAGGATTAATCAGCCCATTAATCGCCTCATAGTTATCCTCATTATAGCCAATAGTGGTTACATGACCAATTAAACGTGGTCATAAAGGCAGTTTTAACTGCCACTTGCATAGGTCAAAGTAGTTACATACTCATTCCAGCACTACTAACTTAGTACTAACAGTAGTAACTTGCTCTAGCAGTACTAACTTAGTACTAGCAGTAGTAACTCTTCTAGTACTAGGAGTAGTAACTCTGCTCCCAGGGACGGAGCTTGACCAAATAAATTGGGGGGGCCGAAATCATTCGAACACAAAATATAGTTTCTAATGTATTAAGTACTAGATATAATGCCCGCGCACGTGCGGGGTTTTTTCTAATCATTTAAATAAATTATTATTTTTAATTTCGGGTTTTAATTATTATAACATGACCTTCAAAATCATTGTACTTTGATTGAGGTATTGAATTAGGGTTATTTACGAATGTAGTGGGTTTTAATATTAATTAGATTTGGAGGAGATGTTCTTGCGTCAATGATTGTGCGTGAATGAATTATAAGAGATCGAGTTTGATTGATGGAGGAGGAATTTGGGAATGTTGGGACTTCAAATATTTAGTGGGAATGATACTGAATTTTAAGTTTCAGCCCAAATCTTTGAAAAACTTGCTCCACCGTTTTCAAGTTTTAATTTTTTATATTTTGACACATATATTTTTGTAAGTTTTTATTGAATGATTACAAATCACATTCGTTTTTTTGTAGAATATGGATAAATTTAGAAGTATTTAGGCTTTTCTTATTTAATATTTAAGAAAATAATAATAATAATAATTTGATTATTACTTAATAAGGTATGATTTGATTTTTTTGAAATGTAAAAGTCCCCACTAAGGGTTTTGTTTTATTATATAAAAGATTCATAACATAAAAAGAAAGACATGAGATAGAAGACATTAGATAAACGATAAAGATAAAAGCAAATTACAAATCAGCTCGACGACCTTTGAGGCTTTTAAATTCATCAATTATAGAAGCTGAATCAAACATTTCAGCAATATCTTTTTCGATGTGAACCACCAAGCTATCTGCAAGAAAATCATCTGACATCCTATTGCGAAGTCGATTCTTGCATATCTTCATTGCTGAAAACGCCCTCTCGGTTGTAGCAGTAGAAACCGGAAGTGTCAAGATAAGACGGATCAATCTATCAACCAAACGATACGTCTCATGCTTCTCGGTTTCTACCAGAATTTCGCATAATCTAGCAATAGTAGAAGCACCACTCAGTTTTGAGTTCTTTGACCTAGCAATGTTGAACATCTCTAACTCATATCTCAACTGCAACCTCTCTTGTTCTGTAAAGTCAGCCGGGTAATACTTCTCAACAAGGAGGAGAATTTTATCAACATTTAATACTTCATCTTTTTTAGGAATCAAAGCGGAACTAAGAGTCAACAACTCAATCGCTTCATCATTAAATCTAAAGGCCATCTCGTGCAATTGCTTGTCCAACGTGCATATAAAAATATCTACTCGATAATAATGTTCAAAAGTAACATGATTATCTTGTCGACGAGGTCGATATCTACTAGATTTGTATGGAGCATTCATATCAGGCATATCTATTTGATGTTTTTCACAAAATGTTATTACCTGTCGTATTAACCATTCCCATCCGTTATTTCTGAAATTATTGAGACTTTCCTTTGTTGCTGAAACTAGCTCCATAGCATTGCCAATATCTAAGGATTTATTTTGTAAAGCTTTTGAAAGAATATTAGTCCTCCCCATTATTTCATTTATCAAGTGTAGAATGAACACAAACTCAAAGGATTTCAAATGAGTATAACATCCATCAGCATCTCCAAATGAGTAAACTCAAAGGATTTCAAACACGTAGAGTCCGCTTCTTCATTATTTGGCCTTGTAGTTGTAGCTTCAGTTTTATTCTCCCCTGGTTCATTTTGTTTTTGTTGAGGCTCACTTGTCGACGGCTTCGAGCGTTTATTCTCTTGGTTACAATTATCTTTTGTATCACTACTTTTTCTCTTGTAAAACATATGAAGCGTTTGTGTTTTCAAATTTCCCATGATCTGGAAGTCTACTACCTGCTACAATTAAAAAATATGACACCAACTTAGTAATGTAATTATCATTTTATAAATTATGATACCAATATACCATGATCATTAAATATACCAATTGAAACTAATATAAACTAATTATGTGAACATAAGACTTGATTGAATACTCAAATTGAAATCAATCGAACTGCTAGTCTGCTAGTCACCAAGGCCCAAGCACATTAAAGTATTAAGCATTTAAGCACTGACTTTTAATCTTAGATGGTTAGATTATAGCTTTTAAGGATTAAACAATATAATTAGGGTAATTGTACAACTGTACAAGCTAATATAATCATAACATTAGTGGAGATTCTCTACATTATATAGAAAAGAACAATAATAAAGAAAAAGAAAGATTAAAGAAAGAAGAGATAGAGATGCTTGATACCTCTTTCTCCTTGTGAAACAGGTGATGGTGAATAAAGTGAATTGGGAATTGTGAGTTTGTGATTGTGACTTTTCAATTGCTCTATCTAGTGCTGAATATACTTCTCCAAAATTTGGGGGGGCCAAAATGAAAATTGACAAATAAACATATTGAACTTTCACTGATATAGTATAAAACTTGTAGTAAATGGTCAAATCTTTGGGGGGCCACAACCCCATCCTGCCCCTATGATGCTCCGTCCTTGTCTGCTCCAGCAGTACTAACATAGTACTAGCAGTAGTAACTCTGCTCCAGCAGTACTAACTTAGAACTAGCAGTAGTAACTCTCTGAAAGATTGAACCTTCTGATGAGTTACTCTCAACCACTATTAGAGTCAGGGTAATCAGGGACTTAATGGGTGTACACTCCGTACCTCCAAGCCCATTTTCAAGTATAATCATATCCCTCCATTGAACTAAATTTCCATCAAGATTTGGATTTGTGTTTTTCGTTTTCTCCTTTTGAGCTATCTTAGATTCATGCTTTTTACGTCTTTACTTATCATTCATACTTTGTTTTTCTTGTGTAACTCTTTGATCTCGTCTTTATTACAAGGATAACAAATTACGATATAAATAATAAAAGATTTTATACTTGTTGAAAACATTTAATTGCCATGCACAACCTAACCAACCCTCATGGAGTCATGGTTTTATATTTACAGGAATCAGTTCAATAGGTGTCCTGATCACAAGTAGGCATCATGTGTTATATCTTTAATTAAGACTTTAACTACAAAACGATACAATAGATTCTTATTAAAAGAGAATGTGGAGTTTAGAGAGACGGGCATAACTGAGCCAAAAGGTATACATGTGCATATTTTTCGAAAAACATTCGTAGTGTAATTTTTTTTGGTATTTGATAGTTTAACACTAAATGCATATCATTTTCAAAAATAAAACTGAAAGTGAATACCGTATAATTAATTTTTGCATCCGCCCCTAGTCTAATTGTATTTTGAATATACATGACCAAAAATTCTAACTACTTGTACTTAAAAGATAAGTATTCACATGCACATATACAAACTAAAAACATTTTCAACAAAAAAATTAATTGAAACAGTCACAATGACTTGAGGTTTATGTGAGTGGACCTTTTATTGCATATCAAAGGTTTATAGAAAAGAGGAAAATCAAGTCCATGTGTATTAACTTCTTAATAATAAATGAAAACTATAAAAGAAGTGTTTGGCAACAGGATTTTGGGAGCTTATACGGGCTTGAGTCTTTAAATAAGATAACATATAAAATAAGTTTTGTTTTTCACACAAACTTGTGAAAGCTTTTATAAGTTATATGCCTTTATAATCCCAAGCCAATTAAAATGAGCTTTTAAAAATGAGTGGGGCTTATAGTTAGTCAAATTACTTAAATGTCATTCAAAGTATAATGGGTTAAAAAGCTTGAAATGTATGCGAATTAATTTGATATATTTTTATGTGATTTTACAATAATAAGTTTTAGCTCCAACTAATTTGCAAAACAACTTTTAGCTTTTAAATATAAGCTTCAGCTCCAGCTCCTGCCCCAACTACAGTTCTAACTTTAACTCATTTTGCCAAACATACCCAAAATAGTAAGAGCTTTTAGCTTTTTAAATATTTAAAGAATTTTATACGAATAAAAATAAGTTTATAAAATGTAAGAGTTTATAAAAAACTGATATTAATGGGTTGTTATTAACTTGATAAAGTCCAATAGATTCAGCCATGGACACGTCCAATTCATTTTGCAACCATTGACGGAACAGAGTTTGTCTCGGGGTCCCGGAACACCTATGGATTTTTTTTTTTGTTAGTGTTAATTTTATTATAAAAATATTAATTTTTTATAAATACAACCGGTCTCAAAAAATTATTGTATGCAGTCATGTTTGATTTTCCCTAGGCTACACACCAACATGCAACTTTTGGTCAAACTCGTAACTCGTTAGCCCCTTATTTCCTTAGATAAGGTTTGACAGATTTCATTGTGCAATTTTTATCCATTTATTCCCCGTCCTGGTTTGGGTTACGTGTGCCAAGTGCCAAGTGCCAACATAGATTCGTGTCAACCCACCAGGCCCAAGTCACTTCTTTTTCATCAAGAAAAAAAAAATTATAGTTACAAAATGAAAAAAAGGCAATAAGCTACAAGGCTTCACTGCCACTACTTTCATATCCAAAACACAATAAGATATACCAAGAAAACACAACTACATTCTCTAAACCCAACAAACAATGGCTGCCAAAATCGCCATTTCAACTACTTCATTAGCTACCAAGTTTCATATCCCACCAAAACCTTCTTCATATCTATCCATTTGTCCTCCTAGATCAAACCCAAATCATCGATTTAAACTTCAAGCAAAGCTAGGTTTGTATTATCTTTCATCAATGTTGTTTATCTTCTTATTGTTTCTCTTTTTTTTTTTCTTTTTTTTTTTTAAAAAATATATATATATTAGCATTGTATCTTATTTCAGTCACAAATATGTGGCCCATTTAAGCCGCGTATACTTGAGTTAAAAACTCGCGTCCTCATCTGTCTAAGCGTTTTAGTTTCTTGAAACTGCTTATAACGAAATAAAAATGCAGATAAGCAGTTTCAATAACCAATATACAACATATTATTCAAATACTATGCTCTTTTGTGAAAATAAAATTTTGTTTTGTAGATGAGTTTTGGTGTTTTTGCAGGAGGGGAAGACGGAGGAGAAGTCAGTAAAGATGGGAAAAAGAAGTTCATTACTAAAGAACAAGAACCCGAACAGTAAGCATTAAGCAATCCATATGTTTACATATAATGACCAATGATTTAGATGCAAATAATGTTGTTTTGGTAATGCGTAGGTATTGGCAAACGGCTGGAGAAAGGGAAGGGGAGAATCCAATGAGTACGCCTCTTCCGTACATTATCCTAGGCGGCATGTCTACACCGTTTATCATCTTAGCCATTGCTTATCTCAACGGTTGGATCAAGGTGCCCATCCGTTGAGCAAACCAATCTTGTATTTACTAATGTGAGAAATGATACCTTTCTCGATCTTTTGGCTAAGATCGTGCATAGTATTTATCTTTACGAGCTTAACGACACAACTGTGTTTGTATCGACTTTATATACTTATTACATATGAGAAAAAGACTGGCAGAATGTACATGATTGATTGTTCAAATGATTGCGATGTGCCTATAACAATTAGACGTTACACGCTTCTTTGTATTGTATAAATCAGTTTAAGTTGTTTACATGATTGATACATGCTAGTTGACTATAGTATATTCCTATATTATTTGTCAAACAAGAATGCGTTAATAAATAAATACTAGCAAAAGACTCATTTTGTTTGATGCATGATATCCTGAATTGTGTCCTTTACAGAGATTGCATAACTGAAAGTTCTCAACTTCCGAATATCGTTACTGTATAGGTTAACTTTCTGCTTTATGTACGTTAGCATGTCGACATGTATACATATAGTTACTGCAAGGCATCTGGTTAGACACAAACTATTGAACCATACTCTTAAAGATCTTGAAGAAACCTAGTACTATGGCAAAAAATGGAGATATATTTCATTGCTAAATTAGCTTGCTTAATAATAGAGCGATGGGCAACAAAAGACATACATAACAGGAGTTCAGATGAACCTCCAGAAAGACGAGGCACTGTTTGATCTTTTAAACTACAAGTGTAGAGTTAACAAACTAGACAGATTGTATAATCATAAAAAACAATTGGCTCGGATAGGATTGACCCTCCAACACCATTTTGAGCTCTAAAACAATTTCAAAAGCAAAATTCTCTTATATGAGCATCGTAGTCCTTCGTTAATAACAAGTTTACTTGTTGCTAACCTTCAGCATTTTCTATATTCAGAATAAGGTTTCAACTCTTCAATGATGACCAACTTAAATTTTTTTCTTATCATTTCCTTTCGATAGCTTATTGTGCAAATGCTGATATTTTGATTACAAGGATGTATTCAATGACTAAAAACATAATGACTATTTAAAAATTTAGATAAGCGGCAGCACAATCCAACCCGACCAACCCGGATGTCCGCACCAAAGATAATATGTGTAAAGCAATGTTCAACTCTGCCTTTTGCACATAGCATCTCCCACGAGAGAGCTCAACACATACATTTATTCTGAATATAGAAAATGCTGCCTTTTACACATAATTGCGACCATTGACCGTTGTTGCCACATAAGCGCCATGCTGTATCTTTCATTATTTTGTGACCACATTGTTCCAAAACACCAAAGTAATCTGTCTCTCAAACATGTTGTCTCCTTTTGCTCTCATTTGTGTATCTAGTGTGCAGGATATAGTTGAAGGGCCAAAGGTGGACAATCTATTCTTGCTTATAAAGTTCAGGCCTTTTGTGACAAAGAATAAAAGTCAAAGGGGGGCTGATGTTTTATTGTTGCTGTTATATTGTGTCCCCCTCCTAGAGTTAGACACATCCATCGATTATACGCAGCTTTATAGAATAGCTGCTCTCTCTCTATACGGTTGATGTATTAAGATCATTTGATCTCACTTGTTATCTATAATCGTTTGGTACTGATTATTTACAATCTGTGCCGACTATTGATCTTCAATCTTGAATAAAAGTTACGTTTGGGTTGCTTTGTCTGACTCTTTGATACCATCGCACGTGGTATCAGAGCGCTAGGCTATTGATTAACCTCAATCCGGATTTCTGGGTTTCACTAGAAATTGGGGTTTTTTGGTTCTTGATCTCTCCGGTGGTTATTGATTGTGTTCGGGGACGTCTGTGGTGGTTGATTTGGTGGCTCTGGTTTTATTGAGGCTCAATTGAAAAAATTAGGGTTTGCTCCTAGAACCCTAATTTTATCTGATTTGGGGTTTTTTGATCTCGTTGTGATATCTGGTACAATTAGATCATAAACAGCCCTAGACTAAGTGAATCTAGGGTGTTTGTGGTTGGTCCTTGTTCTTTCCGCTGCCTAAAGCACTGTAAGTCTCCTCCTTTCTCATTTAAGATCAACAGTAATCGAGTTGTGTGGGTGCAAACGGGTAAGTTAACACCTTGATCTGCCACCATTTGAGTGGTATGAATACCTGCTTTGGCTTACCCCAGTCCACAGGCTTGTTACTTGTTGAGTCTTGGGTGTGAGTTTACATACTGCTCTTTATTTTTCAGTCTTTATTTATCTGTCTAGTTTGAAGGAGGATAGGCTAGGATAGTTGGATATTGATTTGGGATTGGTGGTTTATTTGTGATCGGTGGTGTTTGGAGGTTCTTGGTTCTTGCCTGTTTTTCTGTCTGCTGTTTGCCAAAATATCTGTCTGTTTGATTGCTTATCTGCCTATTTGTCTCTTATCTGTGTGTTCACTATGGCTGATGATGATTTCATTGAACCCATTAATAATAATGAAACTGTGATTAATGTGAGTTCCTCTTCTGATTTGAAACTTGCCTTTGGTGATTCTCTTTACTTGCATCCTAATGATACTAGTGGTACCCCCATTGTGTCTGTGAAACTAACTGGTTCTGAAAATTATAAAATATGGAGTATTGCTATGACATTTGCCTTAAGAAATCACAACAAACTTGGTTTTATTGATGGAACCTGTAAAAAGGATGTATCTAATGCTAGTCTTGCTAATCAATGGGATACCTGTGATTCTGTTGTGCTCACTTGGATCTTAAATTCTTTAAGTCCTGAATTGTTTGCTGGTGCCATATATTCTAAGACTGCCTATGAAATGTGGAATGAATTAAAAGAAACTTATGATAAAGTTGATGGTTCTGCAGTCTTTAATATTCACAAAAACATTAACTCTTTGAGTCAAAATGGGTCCTCTCTTGCTGATTATTACAACAATCTAAACTCTTTGTGGAAATAATTTGACTCTATGATCTGTCTTCCTGCATGTACTTGTGATGCTGCAAAACATTTTGAAAAACATAACCAGCTAATCAAGCTAATGCAGTTTTTAATGGGTCTTGATGACACTTATGTGCCCATCAGAAGCAACATTTTAACCAGAGACCCTTTGCCATCTGTCAAAACAGCTTTTTCTGTTGTCTCAGGGGAAGAATCCTACAGGAATTACTTCTCTGGACAGGATTAACTAAACCTAATGCTTCTGCCTTTGCATCAAAATTTTTTGATAATAAGAAAAAGTTCAATAACAACAACAATTACAAAGGTTCAAACTCTTCTTCTGGTAATAATTTTAACAACAGAGGACCCAATCCCAGCCTAAAATGCACTAACTGCAACAAGATTGGTCACACTATTGATAGATGCTATGAACTTGTTGGTTACCCTGCTGGTCATGCAAAAAAGAACTTCAATGCTAATACCAAACCTGCCACCAGTAACAATGTCTCTGCTGAAGTTAACTTAGAAAATAGAACCAGCAATTCTCCTGTCTCCTTGTCCAATGAACAGATGGCCAGACTTATGAGTCTTCTCAATGAAAGTTTTGTCAATGCCAATATGGCAGGTAAATGTTTTTCAGGAACTTTTTTTAATGGAAGTGTAAAATTCAATTTGAATTTTGAAAAATACTTTAATGCAAACACAAATTGTTTAAAAGGAAAAATCAGTCTGGGTTTGATTGTTGACTCTGGAGCAAACCAACACATGACTGTGTCTTCAAACTTCTTGGTTAATGTGGTTGATGTTTCTAATCTTGGCCTTACTGTTGGACATCCAAATGGTACCTAGGCATTTATCACTAAAATTGGTGATTTAAAAATCAATAACTGCATTACTTTACATGATGTTTTAGTTGTGCCTGAGTACACTGTCAGTCTGCTATCTGTTCATAAACTTGCTAGAGACAGCAAGTTATTTGTTGGCTTTGATGAATCTAAATGCTATATTCAGGATTCTGCAACAAAAAGGAATGTGGGGATTGGTAATCAATGCAATGGCCTCTACTTGTTTGATGTAGACTCTGCCTGTAAGATTGTCTCTAATAACTACATTTTCTCATGTTTTGTTTCTAGAACCCTTTGGCATCAAAGGCTTGGTCATCCCTCTGACCAAGTCTTACATGTCCTTAAGCCCAGCCTTAAACTTTGAGAGGATTAGAATACACTTAGTAGGATGTTAGTCCTTTATAACGAGTGTATATGATACTTTGAGTGAATATGATTAAGTATGCGGAATCTACTTAACCACACTTAGAAGGATATTGTTATTGGAAATGGAACAGTGATGCTTGTGTAATGAACAATGAACATAGAAAGTATAACACCAAACGATTCAATATTATTGAGAATAATACGAGTGATCTTCACTATCACTAGGGTTAAAAACCTTGAATCTCTATGTTTCTATATCTTTACTTGTTTTGACTAGATTGTTAATTTTAAGTACATGCATAGTCTTAAGCACACTTGATATCTAGTCTAAGATCTCCCTTTTATAGTCCAAAGGAGATCTTTACAATATTGATAAGTCTTGTCGAACTACTTGCTTGTTGAGTGTGTCAGTACATAAGATACAACATGTATCTGTGTGCACAACTTGTTTACTGAACACCTTATCAAAGATATTATCTACCGTATATACTTGACTTTTATACACAAAATATCTTTTTATACTTATCTATCCAGCAGTAGTATACGCGACACTTATCCATTCAGCAGTAGTATGAGTCATTCCAACAGCAGTATCGACCAGCAGTACCTTTTTTTGTACTAGCAGTACTAACTTCAGTTAGTACTGTTAGTTATAACTTTGAGTAGTCTTCAGATATACACTAGCAGTTAGTACTGTTAGTGTATTCTTCTCAGCAGTACTAATCTTCAGAACATTTAATTCCCAACAATCCTCCCCTAAACTTGTGATTTATCCCAAATCATCATGTTTCTTCTGAATTAAATTAGGATTGTGAGAGTCTTCCAAACACTACATAGTCAGATTCTTGATCTGAGCTTTTCTTTGTTCTGTAAGACTAACTATCTTTCTGTCTAACTCATCTGCTTTCTGTGAATCTCTTTCAGCAATAACATCATCTTTCTTTGTCTTGAACAATAGCAGTACCTTGAATAAAAGATGGTGCAATTTCCTTGGATGGAGGAATTATAAGAGGCAATGGTGCTGTGTATCTTGGATGCTTGTTCCAAGAAGTCAAATCATCTTTCAGCAAGCCTTTGCAAGTGATGAACAAACGTAGTGAACTGAAAGAACTTAGATAGAACTTTCTTCATTTGAATGCTTCATCCCTTCTGAATATATATAATACTCCAGAATCTTGTTCTTTTATGCTTATTCCCAGCATCCATCAACTGAAACTGTAGCTTGTTCTTATTATTGGCTGAATAATAAGACATGTTAGCTTCTCAAAAAGCTGACATCATCATCTTGTATGCTCTTGTCTTTTCTTGAACTTGATCAATTTGGGCAATCTTCCTCCCCAATTTTTCTTCTCTGTTTGATCAATTTAAATTTCCTCCCCTGATTCTGAGCATACACAACCACAATCTTTTCCTCCCCTGATTGGTTAATCTTCCTCCCTGAGATTTATCATTTCCTCCCCTGTTTGGAAGATCTCTCACCATCATCTGATCTACCAATTAGAACATGTTTTCAGACAATGTGGTACATGTAGCCATCAATTCCTTAAATTTCAATGTTGCCCTTATCACTTCCAGGTGTGTTAACTCCTGTGAGAGGTGAATCATGGGGCATTGACTCATAATCCATCATTAGATAGGTTTCTGAGCCATTTTGAGAATCCTTTTTAAGAAAAAATTTGACTTAGCAGTATGAGCTTGATTTTATTATTGAAAAATCATACTGCTTACAACCATTTTGAAGGGATTAAGTGTGTAACAGACACTTAATCAAGATTTCGGTATTAAATAACCTCTGGTTGTGTGAGAACCAATATTTTCAGTTATAAATAACTGCCTGTGTATAGACAAACCCATTCAAAGGGCTTTCTTGACAGGTTTTCCAGCTTGTGGCAATTGTTGCCTCTAACACAAGTGTTAGATTCACTTTTGCTCGCTGTTCTTTCTATCAGATGTCCTTAGACTTGCTCTTTATACTTAAAAGTATAAAATGATAGAAAGTGAGTTGAGTCAGTTACTATCTGACCAACTGAGCCATCAAGACAATGTGAAACATCATAATCAGGTTTCAAGAAAGAAGTTTTAAAGAATCAATTAACTTAGGTGTAAACCTTTGTTAATGAACACCCAAACTCTGTCTATCATGAACCTATTATGTCAGCAATTTGTATAATCATTCTGCTGCTCATACATTTCACTTGAAACTTCCTTTGTGCTCAAATGTTCATACCTGAAATTGTTAGTCCAAAACCAAGTAACAAAATGCAGAGCATTTGTCTTATAGCAGTAGAATCATATGACTAACTGTATGAACAAACAATCTTAATTTGTACTAGCAGTACAAAATTTTAAATTACAGTACCAATTTACAAAGCTATCAGTACAAACTTAATTGTATGTACAAAAACACAGTAGTTAAATCAATGAGGATTAAGCATTCCATTAGTGCTACCAAGTATTGAAACCTTCCAACTATCAAAAGCTTTTGTGAAGAAGATCTGCAAAGTTGTACAGAATATAATTTTAATAACTTGAAATCAACTTTTTCTCATTGATCCTTATAAAATGTAAGTCTAATTTCAATGTGTTTTGTTTTGAATTGCACTGGATTTTAATTATGCAAATTTGACACTATATTCAATATATATGACAGTGTTCATGAAATTGTACCCATAGTTAAGAAGTTGATTTTGAAGCCAAAGTACTTGACCACAGCAACTTGCAGCAGCTACATATTCAACTTCAGTTATTGAAGTAGCCACAATTGTTTGCTTTTTACACTGCCAATAAATAAGTCTACATCCAAAGAATTGACATCCTCTAGTTGTTGACTTTCTGTCCAAGCTTGCACCAGCATAATCACTGTCTGAATATGCTACCAAGTCAAAAGGTGATTCTCTAGAATACGATAGACCCAACCTAGGTTGACCCTTGAGATATCTAAAAATCCTCTTGACTGCTGTTAAGTGAGAAACCTTAGGAGTTACTTGAAATCTTGCACAAGCACAAATAGAGAACATGATATCAGGTCTTGATGATGTAAGATACATCAAGGAGCCTATCATAGATCTGTATGTATGTACATCCACATTTTCTCCATCTACATCTTTAAGAAGAGGCTTCTCAGAGTCCATTGGTGTGCTTGCTACTTTTGAATCAGCAAATTGAAATTTCCTTAAAATCTCTGCAACATATTTATCTTGGCTGATAAAAATGCATTCACTTGATTGCTTAACTTGCAGACCCAAAAAGAATGTTAGTTCCCCCATGGAACTCATCTGAAACTTATCATGCATAAGTTTCTCAAACTCTAAACACATCTCCTTCCTTGTAGATCTAAAGATGATATCATCCACATACACCTGAACTAGCAAAAGATCCTTCTTGTGTTTCTTGATGAATAATGTCTGATCTATCTTGCCTCTTTGAAATCCATTTTCAATTAAATAGGAAGCCAGTGTTTCATACCATGCCCTTGGAGCCTGATGAAGGCCATAAAGAGCCTTAATTACCTTGTACACTTTTTCTGGATGGTCTGGGTCAGTAAACCCTGGAGGTTGTGAAACATACACCTCCTCTTCAATAGTACCATATAAAAAAGCACTCTTGACATCCATTTGATAAACTGTGAAGCCCATAAATGAAGCATAAGCTAAAAATAATCTAATGGTTTCAATTCTTGCTACTGGAGCAAAAACTTCTTCATAGTCTATCCCTTCCTCTTGTGTGTACCCTTGGGCTACTAATCTAGCCTTATTTCTTATCACTATGCCCCTTTCATCCCTTTTATTCCTAAAAACCCATTTAGTGCCAATTACCCTTACACCTTTGGGTAAATCAACTAGCACCCATACCTTCTGAATCTTGAATTGGAGAAGCTCCTCTTGCATAGCTTCTACCCAGCTTGAATCATCTAAGGCTTTAAGAACATTCTTGGGTTCTGCTTGTGAGAGAAAACATACAAATAAGCAAGAGTTTGTATACTCATGCTACTTTGATGCATAAAGAGCATCAAGAAGCCCTTGTTGGTCTGAAGACATCAGTTGATTCCTTGTCTTCACCCCTGATTGTACATCTCCAATCACCTTGTCTAGGGAGTGGACTTTGTGAATCCTTGTGTGTGGTGTAGTAGGAACATGATAGTGAGGTGAGAGATTGTTGAAATCCACCTCATCTTCTGAGAAATCTGCTTCATTTGAGTCTGATGGGCCAGCTGTAGAAACACTTGGCCTAGCAGTAGAAAATTTTGGCCTAGCAGTATCTTGCTCTGTCTCAGTAGTAGAAACATCATTTGTACTGCTACCTTGATTTTCTTGTTCCTCAGTCTCATCTTCCTTGATTTCACCTTCAATTCCTTCTTTAGCTTCATCAGAAGAAGGTTCATCATTTATTGACGTTGAATCCACACTTGTCCATATTGGCATCAATAAATAATCTTGATCTGTCTCCTTTTCTAACCCAGCCTCATTGTTATATTATCAGCTTTTGAACCTGAAAATTCATTAGTTTCTGCAACAATAGGCACATAATTCATTGATTTGGTTAGTGTCTCAAGATCAAATAGCCATTTGGGACCTTCACCTGCTACATTGGATTTATTTTCTAGAAATTCCACATGCAGGTTTTCCTCTACTCTCCTAGTTCTTGAGTTGTATACTCTAAAGCTTTGCTATTGAGAGAATATCCAACTAAGAATCCTTCATTTGCTTTACCATCAAACTTTCCTAGATGGTCTAAGGTATTCAGAATTGTCACATGACATCCAAAAGGTCTAAGAAATCCTATTGCAGGAGTTCTACCTCTAAAAAGCTCATAAGATGTCTTATTGTGAGACTTGACAACCAAAACCCTGTTCTGGACATAGCAAGCAGTATTAACTGCTTCAGCCCAAAAAGTGATAGGCAACTTAGAGTCAGCTAACATGGTTCTAGCAGCTTCTATGAGTGTTCTATTTCTCCTCTCAGCTACTCCATTCTGCTGAGGAGTTCTAGCAACACTAAATTCTCTCTTAATACCTTTTTCCTTGCGAGAATCATCCATAACTCAATTCTTAAACTCTGTCCCATTATCACATCTAATGACTTTTACCTTCTTATCTACTAGGTTTTCTATCTCTGTTATGAATGTTTTAAGGATGCTAGAAGTCTCATCCTTAGAACCTAAAAAGAAAACCCATGTAAATCTGCTATAGTTATCAGTAACAACTAGACAAAATCTTTTATGCTTTATACTACTCACATTTGTAGGTCCAAATAAGTCCATATGAAGCATAAACAATGATTGATCAATAGAGTTAAAAATCTTGGGCTTACAAGTGGCTTTATGTTGTTTGCCTTTGAGACAAGCAATGCATGTTTGGTCATTTTTCAAATCGTTTTTGAGGTAAACCTCTTACCAAACCATCCTTAACAATTTTATTTATGGTTTTGAAATTAATGTGACCAAGCCTCCTATGCCATTTCATAGATTCATCCAATGTGGCCTTTGCAACTAGACAAGTAAGTGCCTCTTTAGGAACAATCTTCTTCATATCAACACTGTACATGTTGCCCTTTCTTGAAATTTTAAGAAGTACTTGACTTTCATCAGGCATCTTAAAATCAGAAGAAAGTACAAGACATTCAGTGTCAGTAAAAAGAACTTTGTTCTTTTTGTCACACATTTGTGAGACACTAAAAAGATTATACTTAAGCTCTTGCACATAGTACACATCTTCAAAATCTAATTTACCGATTTTAAGAGTACCTTTACCAGTAATTCTTCCTCCAAAGATAACATATCCTCCATCCAATGATTGAAAGTCTGAAACATAAGACATGTTGCCTGTCATGTGCCTTGAACATCCACTATCTGAATATCCTTGATCTTCATCATCTGTTGGTGAATGTCCCTGCAACAAATAAGGAATTAGTTTTCTTGGGGAATCCAAGCCATTACTGACTTGGATTTGCCACGTGCATCAATGTAATTAAATCTTTTGAGAACAGTTGATGCACCATTGGATTTAAGAGGTCTCCAAATCCAACATGCTGAGGCCTTAACAGCATTAGCCCTCATTTTCCTAGCAGCAGTATGAACTGTTTGCCTAGCAGTAGAAACTGCTGGCTTTGCAGTTGTACCCTTCATTTTCCAAATTTGTTTTTGGACCACTGCTTTTGATTGAAAAGGCCTTTGAGCAGTTTTAGATGCATATTTGAAAGTTATTTTTGCATTTTGAACTGCTGGTTTTGGGTAAACAAAGTAAAAAGGTCTGGCAGTAGAAACTGCTTGTCTAGAAGTAGAAACTTTTGGTCTAGCAGTAGGAACTGCTTTTGGTCCAAACTTTAATGAAACTGCTCTGGGTGTGGTTCTTGTATAATTAGAGTGATTTTTAGTTGTACGCCTTTTTAAATTCACCCTATTGTTTGAATACCCAGATACCCATTGGTTACAGAAAGCTTCAAGATGATTAAAACTTCCACAAGTGTAACAAGCTTTGTTATAAAAGTCAAAGTCATCACCTAGTTGGTGAGACTTAAGGCCATTTCAATTTCTTTGGTTACCTTTAGGCTTGTTTGTGGTTCTATATTGTTCACAATATCTTACTAGTTGCCTAACATGTTTAACATTGATTTTAGGCCTATCAGTATCATTTTTGACTATCTTAGGAATACTTGATCCTGCTTTCTTAACCACATCAGGTTTAGACATAACCTGTTCTTCTTCATCATCATCAGATATCCAGTCCTCTATGATTGACCATCTGATTTCCTATCAGAGGACACCTTGTCCTCATGAAGTGAAGTTTTACTTAAACTCTCACTTACTTTCTTAGGTTCATCAACAACTACATTTGCTTTTGGCTGAACACCATATTGTAACTTTGGTAGTTGAAATTCAGCTAAGCCTGTGTGCTCTAGGTCAATCCCTGGGGGAGCAGGAATTCCTCTGTAAGGAGGTGGGACAACATTATATCCTAACCCAGACTTTGCCTTGTTGATTACTTGACATTCAATCATGTTGGTTACACCTTTAGAGGCATATTCTAATGTTTCTACACTTAGTTGAATGTTTTCTTTAGCCTTTTTAAGCCTATCTACCTCAGCTTTTAAATTACTAATGTCAGCATCTCTAAACATTATTTCCCTGTTAAGAAGTATTTTGGCATCAGTAAAAGTGGCTTCATTGGTTTTATAGTGTGTGATCTGCTTCTCTAGGGTAGCTAAACCTATCTTATAATCTGTTAAGTCTTGATGAGTTTTGTTTAGTTCTTTTCTTTGATCATCATAATGCTTTCTTAAAGTTTCTAGTTCTTTAAGAGCAGTGCAAGTATTAGAACAAACTTTAATATTTTGTACCTCAGTAGCAGAGAAGGCCATGAGTGCCAACTGTGTAGTAGCTTCTTCTTCATCTGCCATGAAACTCCAATCAAAACCTAAGCCATCAATAGCCACCATAGCTTTTGAGTTTGGCTCAGAAACCTCCCCTGTTTTGGATTTGCTTCCAAAACCTCTGTTCTTGCTATCTTGCTGCCTTGGTCTTCTACATTCTCTTGAGAAGTGCCCCATCATGTGGCAGTTGTAGCATTCTATCTTTGACTTGTCAAAACCAGCAGTATCATTGCTGCTGATTGTGAGCTTCTTTCCTGTCCTTTGATAGAACTTCTTAGCCCTCATGCTAAGAAGAGAAATTTGCCATTTTAGGTCCATCTCCTCCAAATCATCATCATTGATTTCTTGGAGGTCTTCATGAGTTAGCATGGACCCATCATTCTGGCTTGTGAGAAAAGCACAACATATTTTCTCATCCATTATACCAATAGTACTGCTTGATGAACTAGCAGTACCAACATCAACCTTGACATCTTCAACTGGATTTGAGGTACTAGGGGATGACATAAATGCCATGTTCCCAGTACTTGAACTAGTACCTCCAGTTTTCTTCAAATCTTGTTCCACAATCTTAAAGTTGCTATACAAGTCCATAAGATCCATGGTGTCAATGTCTGGCTTGTTTTTCCAGACAACAACATGTACAGCCCACTCTTCAGGTAAGCTTCTCAGAAATTTTGAGTTTAAATCTTCTTGAGGTATTTCAACCCCAAGAATAGCAAGTTGGCTCACAATTTTCTGAAGCCTGTTAAACATGTGGTCTAATGATTCATTGTTGGTTGAAGAGAAGATTTCAAACTTCTGCTTGAGAAGAGTCTTGTGGGTCTTCTTGGTGGCTTCATTCCCACCATACCTTGCAATAATGGCCTCAAACAAAGACTTTGCATCTTTGAACTTGCTGAAGTTTAAAAGTTGATCATTTGGAATGGTCATCATCAGCATACTTCTGGCCTTGAGGTCATTCTTCTTTAGAACTCTCTCTTCTCCAGTTGTTGGGTTGGTTTGCATAGTTGTCACTACCTTACCCTCAACTGTTGATGTAGAGGTTGTAGGCTTGAAAGAGTTTCCTTCTTCAATGATTTCCCAAAGTGTATAGTCTTGCATTTGGAAATACTACTCTATCCTTAACCTCCACATGTCAAACTCATTCTGTTTGAGCATTGGCAACTTTGCAGCAACATTCGTCTGAATAGATTCCACGTCCATTTCTTCTTCTTCTAAATCAAAGATATCAGCCTAGCTCTGATACCAATTGAGAGGATTATAATACACTTGGTAGGATGTTAGTCCTTTATAACGAGTGTATATGATACTTTGAGTGAATATGATTAAGTATGCGGAATCTACTTAACCACACTTAGAAGGATATTGTTATTGGAAATGGAACAGTGATGCTTGTGTAATGAACAATGAACATAGAAAGTATAACACCAAACGATTCAATATTATTGAGAATAATACGAGTGATCTTCACTATCACTAGGGTTACAAACCTTGAATCTCTATGTTTCTATATCTTTACTTGTTTTGACTAGATTGTTAATTTTAAGTACATGCATAGTCTTAAGCACACTTGATATCTAGTCTAAGATCTCCCTTTTATAGTCCAAAGGAGATCTTTACAATATTGATAAGTCTTGTCGAACTACTTGCTTGTTGAGTGTGTCAGTACATAAGATACAACATGTATCTGTGTACACAACTTGTTTACTGAACACCTTATCAAAGATATTATCTACCGTATATACTTGACTTTTATACACAAATATATTTTTATACTTATCTATCCAGCAGTAGTATACGCGACACTTATCCATTCAGCAGTAGTATGAGTCATTCCAACAGCAGTATCGACTAGCAGTACCTTTATTTGTACTAGCAGTACTAACTTCAGTTAGTACTGTTAGTTATAACTTTGAGTAGTCTTCAGATATACACTAGCGGTTAATACTGTTAGTGTATTCTTCTCAGCAGTACTAATCTTCAGAACATTTAATTCCCAACAAACTTGATAATCCAACTGACTCTGATCATCTCTGTGATACTTGCAATAATGCCAAACAGACCAGGGAACCATTACCTCTAAGTGAACATAAATCTACTAAAATTGGTCAACTTGTACACCTAGATGTTTGGGGCCCTTATAAAATCACTAGCAGAGATGGTTACAAATATTTTTTAACCATAGTTGATGATTACTCAAGGTCAGTCTGGGTTTATATGCTTAAAGGAAAAGATGAGGTCTATGATTCCATTGTCAATTTTTCTCAAATGCTGTCAAATCAATTTGAAAGTAATGTCAAAAATTTTAGAAGTGACAACGGAACTGAATTTGTCAACAATAGACTTCAACAGTTTTTTCATAAAAAAGGGATATTACACCAAACCTCTTGTGTCTACACACCCCAACAAAATGGAATAGCAGAAAGGAAACATTGGCATCTTCTTAATGTGGCTAGATCCCTTATGTTTCAGGGTGAATTACTGTTGGATCGTGCCTTCCTGATAGATCTTTGAGCTTGGTAGACTGTCTATGTAATCACAAACAACTTAAGAGAATCTCTATGAATGAAACTTATGCTTAGGCGGAATCTAAACACAAGAGTTAAGAAGAAAAACAAACTATAAAAACGTTGATCCTCTATGGATCTTTTATTAACTAATATTGTTTCAATGGAATCGATACAAAACTCAATGCCGCATGTTTCTTTTATACTACAAGAAACCCTAATGCAGCAATACTAAGAAAACATGTAAAGAGATATACACTATCTCTTCCTAAAATAACTCTAACAAACATACTAAAAATACGATAAGACCAGCAGTAACAAACACTGCCAGCAGTAACAACCTGCACTACCAGCAGGAACCAACACCAGCAGGAACTACATACCTGCCAGCAGGAACCGCTTTAACTAACAGCAGGAATGAAAATAAAATATTATTCTAATAATTCCTAACAATCCTCCCTAAACTTGAATTTGACTTGGTTAAGTTCAAGTTTCCAGATAGATCTTTGAAGTCCAGCAGATAGAGGATTGAACCAGCAGCATCAGAAAGTAACCAGCAGCAACACCATCTTTAAGCACAAGTTTCCAGCAGCAACATATGTGGATCAGCAGCAACAGGAACATCTTCAATTCATAATCTGGTTACCTCTGATATGCAATGCACTTGAACACCACAACAACAATGACATATTGTACATCAAAACATTTAAGTTTCATACTATTCTCATCACATCCAGGTGTGTTAACTCCTGTGAGAGGTGAATCATTGAAAATTAATGGATTTGATGTCTCTTTAACAATAGCCATCACTACTGGAGTAGCCAATGTTTAGATATGTAAGACCATGGTACATTGATAACCATATGATTTTTAGTAAATCATCAACTATAAACGGATTTGAGTTGTCTTTACCTGTAGCCGTTTGCTCAGGACTAGCCAATTTTTAGGTTCAAGATAACCTTTGGTGAATTGAGTACCAAATATGGTTTTCCACTTCCTTTACCACAAGCCATACACATGTGGGCTAGCCAATTCTTTGGAAACCCCAAAAGGAGTAAAATCCATGGCAAATTGAAAACCATCCAACTCTTAGTAATGAAACATCGGTGAGTTGAGAACCCTATAGTTTTGAGCAAATTATTACAGCTATCAACGGATTTGATAATCACACCAGAGCCGTACCCTCATGGTGAGTCAACTCTTTCTTGTCTGTTAGACATGGTGAGATGATTACCATTTGAGGTGTGGTTAAAAACCAACACTGTACCTGCACAAAAGTTAGTAGACAAGATACAAGGATTTTTTTTTTTTTTTTTAACTAGAAAGAAAATAAAATAAACATAAAGAAAAATAAAGTAGAAACAAGTAAACTGATGAGGCGAAAAGTGTACCGCTTTTAAGGGGTCATTTAAGCCCTAAATCGTATTTATTTGATCAAATATTGCCCTAAATCGTTCCTTTTGTCATTTTAGGTACTTTTGAGGAGAAATCTGGAAAAGGAGGCATTTTGGACGTTTTTGGAGCATAAAAGTGAAGAAAACGACAAAGTCTCAAAAATCGGCTAAAAGTTACTCTTGACGGCGTCACAATTTACTCTGGACGGCGTCATGCCTTGGCAAGAAAAGTTGGACGTGAAATTTACTCATGATGAGCCAGTGAAAATAGCATGTGAATTCTGACGCCGTCACGCTTTAACTTGATCAAGGGCGTCACGGCTTAAATCATAAGGGGACGGCGTCACGTTCACGAGCTGACAGCGTCAAGCCTTGATAAGCCAGAATGGATTTTTGAAGAGCTAAAGAGGGACGGCGTCAAGAAGGTCATCCGGGAACCCTAGAAGCGGCGAGGTGACGGCGTCACACTCCATAAGGTGACGCCGTCAGATCCAAAAGTCTATATATAGTTTTCTAATTTTTTGTCATTAGAGAGAGCTTAGTGTGTGGAATTTTGGGAGAAAACCCTAGGACGAATTTAGCTTCTTTTTCAAGGCTTTTTGCCTTGAGATCTTCCCTGTTACATTGAAGATAAGTTATCAATTAATCATTCAATATGTCTATGTGTTGTTTGATTTTATCTTATTCTTGTCTTTTGATTAACATGTTAGGCTAAATTTATCTTGTGTTTGCTTAGATCTAATGAAACCTAGCTATTGATTATTGGTTATTAGTGTGTTGTTAGTTGTATTGGATGATTGTTTATCTATGTTAGGCTTAAGAAAACTGGCTAACTTCCTATTCGGTAACTTGCTTGAACGTCTTAAGAAACATGAACCAAATGCGTACTAAAGGTTTTTATGGTTGTATTTAATGCACAAGCGAATTCTAGTGATCCCATGTTAGGAGCTTCCTAGCCGGCTCGACATAGGAGTGAAGGAGGAGCTTGTAGAGTTGGGGAAGTAAGTACGCCACCCCACGAATGGTATTAAGGAATACACCCGTCATCCACGCGACTAATACACACTAATTAACCGGTAAAAGATAGTTAGGGAGTAAGGAAATCTAAGTAAACACATTTCTCTACACATAAGTTTCTCACCACATTTTCATTTTTTATTTTATTTTATTTGCATCCGTAGTAATTTTGGGTTAGTTGACTAGCAACTAATTCCGCCCACTCCTTCAAAACCGAGATTTTACTTGCTTTCATAAAAATATAAAAACATAAAAAAAAAAAATCTTCCTCAACCCTTAGACCTAATTAGAGTAGTCTTTCACACCTAACGAACACTATTCCCTGTGGAGAACGATCAATCCCCCGTACTTACCACTACACTATACTACATCGGTCAGGTACACTGCCTGGTGGGGTTGTAAGCCTCTTGAGATCCCTCGAGAGGTAAAACCTGTTGTAAGGTTGCAAAACCCACGCATCATAAACAAAGAAAATGAAAAATATACAACAATACCATCAGGACTCAGAAGCCTGAGCAGCAGCAAGTTGAGTTCTGATAAACCCAACCAATTGCTCAGCAGTAGTCAAATCATTCCCTACTACAGTCTTGCCAATCACCAACTTATGCCTCAGCATCCTCTCCATTAGTTGAACTGAGAGGGGATAAGGCACATCCACAAACATGTGAAATACTCTCCCATCCATAGTTTCCAAAACATGAACATTTGAAGGTGTATACAACCTCCAACTCCTCACCTGCCAATTCAGTTGATTATCCCAAACAGAATAAGCAACCCCTTCTTCCAGAGAATCCATCAACACTTTCAGATCACCCCAAAGAATAAGTCCAATACCAGTAGCATCATGTGATGCATAATACTGATCCACCATGCCATAGAGGTAACTCAGGTCTTGCCTATCCACCAAATGCAGAATTTCTCGAAGAAAGGTAAAATATTTAGTGACATTGTCTACTCTATACAAAGCATGGAGTTCTCCTTGAGGCAAACTAAGAACTTCCCAACCAGCAATAGCAGCCCAAGGAAGAGGAGAATCTTCATCAGGTTCACTCTCTGAGTCAAAGTGAATTAATTCCTAATCATCCAACTCTGTAAGTGGCCTAGAATCACGCCTATTAGCTCTACTCTTCTTTCTTGTGCCAGGAGTAGATGAAGATGTGGGACCAGTAGTATCATCAGAATAGGATGAAGAATGTGGTATCTCAGGAGAAATGGGTTGTGAAACATGATCACCTATAGCAGAAGGATTGGATGGGTTGACATCAGCAGGAATAGTATGGGTAGCTTCAGCAGAAACACCAGCAGAAGCATCTGCACAAGGAATAGAAGTAGCAGCAACCTTGGGTGTTGAATCCTGTGATTGATCAATATTAACATCCTGCATTGTTGCAGCAGAAGACTTAAGCCTTTTGGAAGAAGGTTCTTCCAAAGCAGGTTTGGGTCTGGGTGCAATCTTGGTCATAATCTTGTTATAGTACCACATGAGTTCTTCATCAGAAAGGCTCTTAACCTGTGCCATAGTCCATGCAGTAGTGAAGAGAACAGAACTCTGGTTCTTGACAACTTGTTGCATATAAGCTCTCTGCTATGCCTGAGAAAGAGGCTTATCCCTCTTCTCCTTTGCTAACCTCGCAGCAATAGCTTGCCTTTTCTTCCTCATTAAAGCAACCATTTTAGCAGGAAAGTCATCATCTGTCACATCAACCCCTAAGAGATCCTTGGAAAGATCATGATTAGCAGCTACTTGAGACTGAACATGCATCCAATCTGCCTCAGAGAAGTTGAAAGAAGCAGCATCCACCTCTTGTTGTCTTTGAGGAGGTAATGTGGTAGAAAAGGGCACCTGTGGCCTTGCCATGCCTGCATCAATGTCTGCTTGGACCTTCTGTGCCATTTCGTCTCCTATCCTTTCATCCTCAAGATTCTTGAACAAGCGTGCTTGAGCAGCCTTCTCTTGATCAGATACAAGACCCCCAAGTTCATCCTCTAGTGGGGCCTCACCTTTGTCAGACTGATCAGGAACAGAAGAAACACAAGTAGTACCAGCAGAACTTAGAGGAGGAACACCAGCAGTGGCAATGGTATTGCCACCAGCAGCAATAGAGGTACCACCAGGAGGAATACTAGAAGGTTCAAGACCAGCAGAAACATCCACATTACCAGCAGAATCAAATGCACTATCTGAAGGAACAGCTCAAGCACCAGAACTATGAGCAGCAGGAATGAATGCACAACCAGTAACAACACCAGAACCACCAGCAACATTTGATTGAAACATCTCAAATGCTGACATTCCTGAAGACCGTTTGATTCTTCTCCTTGTGTATTCCTGAGTCGTGGTTGGTGTAGGGTGCTCAGATATAACCCCCTCAGTGGTTGCACTAGCAACAGAAGCAGAAGCCAATACATTGAGCCCATCGAATTCCATATCAGCCTGATCATCTTCAGACTCAGAGTACACAACCCTTCTTTTCTTTTGTAGGTGTTGAGCTTCCAAAGAGTTAATTCTTTCAATTAGCTTTTGGATAGTCCCACCAAAAGTTTCTTTTGTGTCCTTGAGCTCCTTTTCCAAAGTATCCACCTTCTCACTAAGGTTCTTTTTGGTGTCCTTTAACTCAGACTCCAAAGCATCAACTTTCTTCTTATACCTGTCAAGCAAAGTATGCATAGGAGTAAGAGCATCAGGATCCTCAGCTTCACCAGCAGGAATACCTGTGGTGTTTTGAGCTTCATTGGATCTGGGTGGAGAAGCATGAAAGTCTCCACCAATATGGGTGTCAAATCCAACAGGCTGCCTAGTAGGACTAGGAGTTGAAAGCCTTGAAAAAGAGGATGTGTCAAAGTTAGGCTCAACAGTGGTGGTTGCAGGCTCAACATTTGGTTCAACAGCAGAACTAGAAGGGACATCAGATGCATTTGGCCTAGGGGACAATGGTGTGGCAAGTCTAGAAGATGATGGTGGTGTTTGCTCAGCTGCAACTGATGCACTTGCACCAGCAGTATCAGATGCCTCAACACCAGCTGCAACTGATGCATCTGCACCAGCAGCATCAGGTGTTGGTGGAATATTATCACCACCAGCAGCATCTGCACTAGCAGCAGCATTGACATTGGGCAACATAGCAGGTAACAAAGGCAAGTGATCTCCTGCAAAATTCATTCTCATTGTGGCAAAAAGCTTGCCAGTCATCCTACCTATAATTCTTGGTGTGAGGTCAGTGGTCTGTATACCTAAGACAATTTGCAAAAATCTAGGGTACATCAGGAATTTGTGTTTACCATGAACTATGTTCCCAATCATCCCATCAAAAATATACTTAGACCAATTATATACCCTCCCAGTAGACAAACAGATAAGACCAGAGGCAATAGGACTTGAGAATTGGTCCCAACCTCTTGTCTTAATGCTAATGCATTGTAGAAGAGTGTGAATTAGAAACCTCCATTGAGGAGAAAACTTATTCTTATAAAAAGTAAAAGTACCAGTGATAGGATACCCAATAGCTCCCATTCCTTCCAAAATCTCTTGCTCAGTGAGGTTATACAACCCTTCCACATCATTTAGTTGAAGATGAGTTCGAATCGACCCCTCAGTGATGATGACTTCATTCCCATCAACTATAGCAACTATCTCCTGTGGCCGACCCACAACTGTGCGTACAGCAGCAGTGGCCCAAAATTGCCTCACTAAAGAGTCATATACCACTACTGGACAATGAGTCAACGCAAATCGAATAGAGGACCCATTTAGAAAGGTGAGTACCTCATCATATCCTGTACTTCTCTTAGATATTTCAAGATGTGCCACTTTGTTGTGATCTTCTTTGAACTGTAAGGCCGTCATAGTGATGAATCAATGTAAGAGTTGGGTGTATGTAATGGGTGTTAGAGGAAACTGATGATTTGAGGTGTGGGATGAACAATTTAGGTCAGTAATATGATTACCAAATTTAGCAAATTAAATTGCAAGAATCGCACTCTATCCCAAAATAAAAACCCCAATTATAATGATACCAGCAGCAACCACTGGTCAACCAGCAGGAATGGATGGTCAACCAGCAGGAATGAAGTGGTTTTGACCAATAGTCAAAATTATGCACTGGATCCAATCAATTCCTCAATCACCACGATAATGAAATCCAAATCTTCAATACCAGCAGCAACCACAAGTCAATCAGCAGAAACAAAAAAAAATCAACCAGCAGGAACAAACTGCTGTTTGACCAAAACTCACAATTAACTCCAACACGTCAAATCCTTAATTAACTCCACTCCTGAAAGAAATTTATTTCAAAACCAACCCAACATTCATGATTCTTACTTCGCCATTGTCTATAAAAGGCCATGAGTAATCAACTTCACATATCACAAACCTGACCCCCTAAATCAAACAATTCTCACCCAATGAGTTCCTCCGAACAAGACATTGTAGATATCTCCTCTGACTCGTCATCCGAATCATCAGGGTGGGCGAATTATTTCCCACTCAGCTCCTCCACCCAGACTAGCACAACCAATAAAGGCAAAGCAAAGATTGAAAACGATTCCTCTGAAGACCTTCCAATTCCTCCATCATCTGAATCCTGGCCAAAGTCTCTGACATACTATCAAGGTGAATGGGAAATGGATCCACCAGATCATCCACTTTCAGCCATGCTGACACGAGAGATGGAGAAGGCTGTGGCAGCCATGAGCAAAATTCCAGTTCCTTCAAGAAATTAACCACACCCACAGCCAAGGCAACAGGTGTTGGGTCTTGGGTGCAAGAGACTAAGTGAGGCCATTGAAGGAAGAGGAGTCCACAAGACCATGCCAGATGTCAAGGGCAAGGGTAAGGGAAAGCTGGAGTAGGTGGCTGGCTAGGTGATTGTCTGTGTCTGAGGAGTATGTGTTTGTACCTTGTGTCTATTGTCTAGGTTGTTGTCTGATGTTGTCTGATGTTTTCTGATGTTATCTGATGTAGCTGTTATCTCATGAATCTTGATGGATCTTGTAGTTTCAAAACAATGAATAAGATTTTAATTTTCCTGTTTTCATGAGTTTGTTGGCTTATTATTTGCACTTGAACAACTACCTGCAAAAGGATTAGAATACACACAAACCAAAGAATATACAAAATAACTATAGCAACTGCAAAACAAAGTTAGTGAATAAACAAATCAACCAAAGAAAGATGATAGATAACACACAAAATACAAGCATAAGCCTCCCCTTAGGCTTATGCCTCCCCTCAAAAACAGCAAACAGAAATATAACAACAAAAAAGAACCCAAAAACTACATAAAACTACTCAAACCATTACTGACTTGTCCCTGCCAAGGAAACCATGGTGAGTAAGCCATTCCCCCCATAAACATTTGGTCATAATAAGCAGGCCTATAATCCTTCTGAAAGAAAGAACTTGTAGGTCTGTTTAATGGTCTACCAGCATTCCTTTTCCAACTAGCAGAGTTAGATCTACCAGTAGGAACTGGCTTACCAGCAGGAACAGCTGATGGTCCAAAAGGCCTACCAGCAGCAATAGGTGCTGGTCGTTTTGTATTACCAGCATAAAATGCAGTTGCTTTGGGCACAAATGGGGGAATATTCTCAACATTTTTCCACACTTGTTTAGTTTGTTTAACACCCATTTTATTTTCATAGAAATCACAGTCTTTTATGAGATGAGCATAACTACCACACACAAAACAGGATTTCTTCCTAAAGGTCTTAGTTTTCACATGACTTCTTTTTTTACAAACAAAGTTATTAGTTTCAACATTGGGAACCAAATTGTTTTTATCAGAAGCCAAGGAGTTGTTTTCATATGCAACTTTTGAGTATGAGTCATGTGATTTGGGTGTTACAGACTTTTCACTTGAGTCACATGAGGTATAGTCAGTGAACTTAGATTCAGAGGACTTGTCACTTACAGAGCAAGAGACAAAGTCATTAGAGTTACACTCAGAATCAGTTAAGTCCTTTGACTTTTTCCCATAGGACATGTAAGATTCATCCAAGTCTCTTTCAAGGTCTGAGTGGATAGGGACAGGTTTAAACACTCCTCTTATAGGAGGAGGAACAACATGCATTTCTCCTTCTTTTACATACTTTACAGGAATTTGGTAATTAACCTCCTTAGGGGTAGGGTCAAACCATTTTGGCTCAATAGTGTCATCAGTTTTATGATACCCCAAACCTTTCTTATACTTAACAGACTGAGTGCTATTATTTATCTTTTCTACAAGTTTAGATGATTCTTTCAAAGAATTACACTTAGTCTCCTCACTTTCTAACTTAGCCATCAATTCCTGTTTTTCTAAAATCACCTTAGCATGTTCTCTCTCAGAATGTTTTAACTCATTAGTGGTGATTTGTAAATCTCTTTCCAAAACCCTAATTTTCTCTTCATATGCTATCTGATTTGCTTGATACCAAGTTTTTTGCTTTTCTAAAGTTTTAACAGCCTTTTCTTAAGCTTGAACTTTAACAAACAAATCTTTATATTCAGGCTCTATTTCATCAAACTCTTTCTTAAGGTTGGAGTACATTTCATGACAACCAAAAGGACAATTTTGTACCTGAGATGAACATCCCATCAAGGCAAATTCTTCCACATCATCCTTTGCTTCATTAACCATACTGTGAGTTTGATTGACACATTCTTCATCAGATTTAGCATGTCCTGTCCAGTCTCTCATCGAGTCAAAAGGTAGCAAGTTTCTAATCTTCATGGCAAATGCCTCAAATTCAACTGTTCTGGATGAAGTCATTGAATAAGGGTTTAAGAGATCAGTTAGAAAAGTTTTCTTCTTCGACAGAGATCCTAACCAGGCTCTGATACCACTTGTTGGATCGTGCTTTCCTGATAGATCTTTGAGCTTGGTAGACTGTCTATGTAATCACAAACAGCCTAAGAGAATCTCTATGAATGAAACTTATGCTTAGGCGGAATCTAAACACAAGAGTTAAGAAGAAAAACAAACTATAAAAACGTTGATCCTCTATGGATCTTTTATTAACTAATATTGTTTCAATGGAATCGATACAAAACTCAATGCCGCATGTTTCTTTTATACTACAAGAAACCCTAATGCAGCAATACTAAGAAAACGTGTAAAGAGATATACACTATCTCTTCCTAAAATAACTCTAACAAACATACTAAAAATATGATAAGACCAGCAGTAACAAACACTGCCAGCAGGAACAACCTGTACTACCAGCAGGAACCAACACCAGCAGGAACTACATACCTGCCAGCAGGAACCGCTTTAACTAATAGCAGGAATGAAAATAAAATATTATTCTAATAATTCCTAACAATTACCTGTTTACTTGTGGCCTGAATTTGTTCTAACTGCTGTTTACATTATCAACAGGTTACCTTCTTCTTTGTTGTCTGGAAAATCTCCTTTCTTCTTTGTGTATGGGCATGACCCTTCACTCTCTCATATTAGGTTTTTTGGTTGCTTATGTTATGCTACAATACTTAACAATTCTGATAAGTTTGATAGCAGGTCTGAAAAATGTGTCTTTATTGGTTATTCTAATGAGAAAAAAGGTTATAAACTCTTAAGCTTGGAAACAAAAAATGTCTTTTACTCAAGAGATGTCAAGTTCTATGAAACAGTTTTTCCCTTCAAAATGAAAAACAATCTTCAAAAACAGGTGTTTGTAACTGGTGTGTCAAAAGACTTAAACCACAAAAACTTTATTGATGTTGACAACCCTAAAAGACCCGATGATGAAGGGAGAGTGTCTTCCAATGATGAATGCACAGAGTTGAATCCTCTTAATGAGGATGGTAACTCTGTTGCAACTTCTATAGAAGAAAATACTCAACCTGAGGGCGCTATTTCTCCTGAAACAGATTCCATTGACATCAACATTGATGTCAACTCTGACCCTGACTCTGATGAGTCCAATCCTGAACAAAGAGGCTTGCCAGCCATCACTACAAGGAGGTCAACCAGACCCACTAGAATGCCAAAAAATCTTAATGACTTTATTGTTGAAGGAAAAGTGAAATATGGCATAGAAAAGGTTGTGAATTATTCTAATCTAGACTCTGATAGTTTTTTCTTTGCTTCCAATCTGAATAAAAGTGTAGAACCTACATGTTATGAGGAAGCTATTCTTGACCCTAATTGGATTGATGCTATGAATGCTAAAATTGAGGCTTTAAATAAAAACAAATCTTGGATTATAACCACTTTTCCTGCTAATAGAAAACCCATTGGGTACAAATGGATTTGGAAAATCAAATATAAATCCAATGGTGAAATAGACAGATATAAAGCAAGGCTAGTTGCTAAAGGTTTTAATCAAAGAGAAGGCATAGATTATAATGAAACTTTTTCTCCAGTTGTGAAAATGGCTACAGTTAGACTTCTTATTGCCTTAGCTGTTAAAAATAAATGGCCTCTTTTCCAACTTGATGTTAATAATGCCTTCCTTTATGGTGAGCTAGATGAGGATATCTATATGACCATCCCAAAAGGTTTTGCTGATGAAAATAACAAAGACATGGTTTGCAAACTCACCAAATCTCTCTATGGCCTTAAGCAGGCTCCAAGAAAATGGAATGAAAAACTTGTCAGTGTTCTAAAAGAACATGGTTTTGTTCAATCTGTCAGTGATCATTCTCTATTTACAAAATCCAAAGATGACAAGTTCATAGCCTTGCTAGTTTATGTTGATGACATTGTCGTTACAGGAAACTGTGTCAATGAAATTGAACATTTCAAACTATTTCTTAAAACTAAATTCAATATAAAGGATTTGGGATCACTCAAATATTTTCTGGGAATGGAAGTTATCAGAACTGGGAATGATATCTGTCTCTCACAAAGGAAATACTATCTTGAACTCCTAAAAGAATTTGGTCTCCTAGGGTGTAAACCTGTGTCTACACCTATGGAACCCAACTTTGTGCTTCCTTTTATTCCCACTAAAGAAGACCCTTTACTTGATAATATAACTGGGTATCAAAAATTGCTGGGAAAATTAATCTACATTACCCATACTAGACCAGACATATCTTACACTGTTCATTGTCTTGCTCAGCATATGCATACACCCCTGAAGTCACATCTGGACTCTGCTCTAAATGTTCTGAGGTACTTAAAGGGTGCTCCAGGTAAAGGCCTAAGGTATGATCATAACAGTTTTAATAATGTTCTTGAAGGATATAGTGATGCAGATTGGGCAAAATGTATAAAAACCAGGAAATCTGTAACTTGTTACTGTGTGTTTTTTAATAAGTGCTTATCTCATGGAAAAGCAAAAAACAAAGCACTCTCTCAAAATCATCCATAGAAGCTGAATATAGGTCTATGGCTGCTGCAGCCTGTGAAATTATTTGGGTACAAAAAATCTTAAAAGACCTAAATATTAGCATTAGTCTTCCTGTTTACCTGTTCTGTGAAAACAAATCTGCTTTGCAACTTGCTGTTAATCATGTTTTTTCATGAGAGATCTATGCACTTTGAAATAGATGTTCACTTTATCAGAGAAAAAATTGCAAAATGTGTTTTGAGTGCCACAAAAATTGGCTCCTCAAACCAAATTGCAGACATTCTAACTAAACATCTTCCAGTGTATCAACATAAATTTTTATGTGACAAGTTAAAACTATTTGACATGTTTGGGAAACAGATTAAGGGGGAATGTTCCAAAACACCAAAGTAATTTGTCTCTCAAATATGTTGTCTCCTTTTGCTCTCATTTGTGTATCTAGTGTGCAGGATATAGTTGAAGGGCCAAAGGTGGACAATCTATTCTTGCTTATAAAGTTCAGGCCTTTTGTGACAAAGAATAAAAGTTGAAGGGGGGCTGATGTTTAATTGTTGCTGTTATATTGTGTCCCCCTCCTAGGGTTAGACACATCCATCGATTATACGCAGCTTTATAGAATAGCTGCTCTCTCTCTCTCTCTCTCTCTCTCTCTCTATATATATATATATATATATATATATATATATATATATATATATATATATATATATATATATATATATATATATATATATATATATATATAAAATATATATATATAACAGGAGGCATTACACGTAGATAATTCCAGAAAATTCCACCTCATTGCCATGTAATTGTATTTTTTGCCATGTCATCACATTATGTCCACCTAAGCAATTCTCTCTACATTATTTTCTACAAAGAAATTCTGTAATATATACAGATTTTTTTATATTGGATTTATTTTTTCCAAAAATTCATGTTGATGGATTCGAACTTGGGACATTGCATAATATTAACAACCATGTGAACCACTAGATCAACACTGTTTTTTGTTTTATAGTTTGCAAACAAAACCTATAAACCTTTCCAATTAAACGTATCCCACTAATTCCTGAAATTCGCCCTATTAATTCATTATATCTCAGAACCCTAATATCATTCAAACTGTAACCCTAAAACACACATAAAGGATGCATCTATTAGCTACATAATTTTAAAGATTCGTCTATTTTCCAGTGACAATTCTTTATATTGTCATATTAAATAACACACACAAACATAATCTTTCTCTTTACATGCAACAAGTTTGGTTTTCATTAGCAGATGGTGATCAACAAAGCTGTAAGTTTAAATTTTTTTCACACTTTTTATGGTTTTTCCGGTGTTTTTTAAGGTGGTCGGAGCATTGGCTGGTTAGGTTGGACATCAATCACATTGTGTTATTAGGGTTAGTGTATGTAACTATGTACATATGTTCTATCTTATGTTTTGCATATCTATTGTTAACATACATTGTCACTGTTTACAGTTGCATGTCACTTGATCATATATTAGAGTTCTTTCAGTTGTCAAATATTATAAATAGGTCTTTCAGTTGTCAAATATTATAAATAGGTTCCAACTCGTGAATTCGTGGAAGCTGTTCATGCGTATCACATAATTTTTCCCGATTCAGAGGAGCAGCTGGTCAAACTCGTGCATGATCTGACCACAAGGTATTAGTGTGCCTCTTTGTTAATTCTCCCATAGCACCACTATCTACTTCTGAGTAGCTATGTTAACCTGATTGACGTTTGCTTTAATAGGCACGTTGAAGCTGCCAACCAACAGATACAAAATCAGATATCCTCGGCAAAGCTATCCAACCGACTCCGTACGTATCATTGATATCATCTGCGTAGCAAAAAGAAAAAGTAATTTTAACAGTTATTGTACATTTTAAAATTGTAGGTCATATTCTATTTTATTAAAGCCGAAATGCCTGGAGTATGCTTATTTATTGTTTATCAACGAGTGATGTGCTGTTTCGGAAAAACTAACTAAATTGTTTTATATTCTGAGTGATAACAGATTGGTAAGATTACAGGTTAAGCTAAGTTTGTTAGCGCATATTGAAAGTTAAAGAAGAACGTGAAGGGAGCTAAAGCAACAGTCGCGTAAATTTACCATGTACTGTATGTTTTTATTGGTTGTGTGTTTTTACTACGAATTTGATTTGTTTTAATTTTATTATGTGTGATGTTTTTTATTTGATTTCTGACTTTTTAAATCTCCACATAGATGGCTTTTAGTTGTTCTCTATAGATGAAGAAACTTAAGAAACATCTAAGAAAGTACTCATTGCATTTGCAGGTACCTGCTTCCATAAACTGCAGGCTTTTAGAACATCAAAAAGAAGGAGTCAAGTTTCTGTACAACTTATACAGCAAGGAGCTTGGAGGTATTCTTGGAGATGACATGTAAGTGGCTGCTTACTTATCTTTTCTGAATTCTAGGAATCTTTGGAGGAATATTACAGGAGGGTGAATAACAAAAAATGTTGTGACCCATTGTTACTTAGAAACTATGCCTATTTCCTTCAACAGGTTAAGATTATAACCCAATGAATACATTTTGGCTTTTGAGGCTGTAGTATCCATTTTAGAAATGAGTAAAGTTTTCTAAATTATTTATGTGGCTTTTGGTTCTTGATTGACAGACCAAAGGAGAACATGAAGGAGCTGAAGAGTATTACTCACGCGTGGTACAAGCAGATCCTGGGGATGGAATTCCTTGTCCTTTGAAATGTGATAATATTGCCCTTTCGTTGATACCTGTAGCAGCAGCAGTTCATAAACGATTAGCATAACCTCCATAACCATCTATATCATGTGTGCAACAATCAAACAATATAAAAGTTACTGGCACACTTACCTCGATGATCTGAACGGCTGTGTCTGTTATTGCCTATTGGCATTTCGGAACATATGAATCTTTTTCTGACTTTTTGTTGGTATCTATAACAATACGTTAAAAAAAATTAAAATAACCTAAACCATCTGTTATACCTTATGTATATAAAACTTTTCATTGTTACCGATAACTTTTTTGCAGATACATACGTCATTATGAAGTGGAACAGCTGTTACATCCAACAGAAGCACCCAGAACTTCAGCTGTCAGTGTAGCGATGGCAGCAGTAGATTCAGCAGGTATGCTTTCTGTAACATCAATATCAGCAACAAATGATAGTAGGTAATATTTTCTACATGGTAAATTAACATTTGTGTCTTATGCGAATTATTCGTAGATGGACTATGCTACGGCAGTGGTAGAGAATGAGGGGATCACTAAAAGTCTGCAAGAAACTGAAGACTGGCTATATGAAGACAGTGATGAACAAAAACTCAAGGATCTTAAAAAGGTGTGCAGAGAATGCTACTACTTTCTTGTCATAACATTCCTGGTATACACACATCTAATTAAGTTTGCTTAGTTATGTAGTTATTAGAACCAATTGTGAATAGATACAAAAATGAAAAATAATATGTATACTGTATCATATTTTATCAACTATGTCTGAGATTGCTGTAATAAAGCTCTCTATTATTGGATACGATAAAAGGCGTCCAAAGGCCATTCTTTGAGAACTTATAATAATATTATTCTGCTTTCGACAGTTATATTTGTTCTTTCTGGCAGCTTATAAATACATGCATGGAAGTTGAACAATATTTGAGTGGTCAATCTCCCGAGAACTTCGACCAGATAAGCTGGTCTAATCTCATTAAGAAAACCATGGGTATATTTAACAGGTTAGTTTCAGTTAATTCTTTTATTGATAATGCTTTCAGATTTAAATTGATACTATCATAAGAAATTATGCAAATTTGCTTTCAACAGACCTCATGTATAATTTAAATTTGAAAATCTTTAGCAATTTTGCCAGAGGTTACAAATGGGTGGGAGGGTTATTAAGCTAAAAAAAGACTTTCCTATTAGTATATTCGGATTCAGTTCTATGGAATAAAATGATTTATGTAGTTCTTAGTAATTGGCGATGTATATTATGATTATTTTGGGCTTAATTATGTGATGTTGTTGCTGTTGTCCAGTATAGGGATCAATATAATCCACAGTTTGTTACGTTTATTGATGTCACGATGGAGTCGGTCAAACAAAGTCTAATGCAGCTAATCCCTACCGTGATGCACCTCTTTCAAATTCCTCATGCTGTCTATGGTGCTTTAACAACAAATCCATATGGGGTTGTTGTTGCTCCTGCGTACCAAGACTTCCGGTAAGTACTTCATATATGATGAAGCGAAAAGTGTACCGCTTTTAAGGGGTCATTTAAGCCCTAAATCGTATTTATTTGATCAAATATTGCCCTAAATCGTTCCTTTTGTCATTTTAGGTACTTTTGAGGAGAAATCTGGAAAAGGAGGCATTTTGGACGTTTTTGGAGCATTAAAGTGAAGAAAACGACAAAGTCTCAAAAATCGGCTAAAAGTTACCTTTGACGGCGTCAGATTTTACTCTGGACGGCGTCATGGCTTGGCAAGAAAAGGTGGATGTGAAATTTACTCATGATAAGCCAGTGAAAATTGCATGTGAATTCTGACGGCGTCACGCTTTAACCTGATCAAGGGCGTCACGGCTTAATTCAAAGAGGGACGGCGTCACGTTCAAGGTCTGACGGCGTCAAGCCTTGATAAGCCAGAACGGATTTTGGAGAGCTAAAGAGGGACGGCGTCAAGAAGGCCATCCGGGAACCTTAGAAGCGGTGAGGTGACGGCGTCACACTCCATAAGGTGACGCCGTCAGATGTAAAAATCTATATATAGTTTTGCAATTCTTTGTCATTAGAGAGAGCTTAGTGTGGAATTTTTGGGAGAAAACCCTAAGACGATTTTAGCATCTTTTTCAAGGCTTTTTGCCTTGAGATCTTCCATGTTACATTGAAAGATAAGTTATCAATTAATCATTCAATATGTCTATGTGTTGTTTGATTCTATCTTGTTCTTGTCTTTTGTTTAACATGTTAGGCTAGATTTATCTTGTGTTTGCTTAGATCTAATGAAACCTAGCTATTGATTATTGGTTATTAGTGTGTTATTAGTTGTATTGGATGATTGTTTATCTATGTTAGGCTTAAGAAAACTGGTTAACTTCCTATTCGGTAACTTGCTTGAACGTCTTAAGAAACATGAACCAAATGCGTACTAAAGGTTTTTATGGTTGTATTTAATGCACAAGCGAATTCTAGTGATCCCATGTTAGGAGCTTCCTAGCCGGCTAGACATAGGAGTGAAGTAGGAGCTTGTAGAGTTGGGGAAGTACGTACGCCACCCCACGATTGGTATTAAGGAATACACCCGTCATCCACGCAACTAATACACACTAATCAACCGGTAAAAGATAGTTAGGGAGTAAGGAAATCTAAGTGAACACATTTCTCTACACATTAGTTTTCACCAACTTTTTATTTTCAGTTATTTATTTTATTTGCATTTGTAGTTATTTGGGTTAGTTGACTAGCAACTAATTCCGCCCACTCCTTCAAACCCGAGATTTTACTTGCTTTCATAAAATTATAAAAACACAAAAAGAATCTTCCTCAACCCTTAGACCTATTAGAGTAGTCTTTCATACCTAACGAACACTATTCCCTGTGGAGAACGATCAATCCCCCGTACTTACCACTACACTATACTACATCGGTCAGGTACACTGCCTGGTGGGGTTGTAAGCCTCTTGAGATCCCTCGAGAGGTAAAACCTGTTGTAAGGTTGCAAAACCACGCATCAAGTTTTTGGCGCCGTTGCCGGGGAATAGTTATTGTTTAGGTTGAATTTTTACTTTATAGGTCTACTCACTAGATTCCTTTCTAGTGAGATTTTTATTTTATTTTTCTAGGTCTTCTTTAGTCTATCTTATTTCTTTGTACTTTTGTTTGTGATACCTTCCACTTACCTCATGAGTAACATTGGTCATTTGATCCCTGTTATTCGTATTTTCCGCCGTGCAAACTTTCAACTACCCGTTCCCGCCCCCATCATAGAAAACAACAACTTTTCACCCGACCACCACTTTGATAACAATTTTGAGATGGAGGAGTCTGACCATGAGAATGACTATGTTAGTCCGTTTTACTACTCAGACTCCGATGAGGATGCCGGTAATGGAGAAGTAGTTAACGAGGAATGGGGAAAAGAGGAAATTGGTCCCTTTAAGTATGTTGACCCTAGGACTAAGATCGAAAAGGGTAGCCTCTTTAACATGCAATTTCCGTGTAAGATTGGTTATCATGATTTTTATGCTTACCTTAACTCATCTTTGCCTATGAACATTATCTCTCGCGCTAATTATAATAAAATCATGGTAGATGAGCTAGAATATCAAGGGGATAACATTGTTGCTAAGATTGAGCCACTGCACGTATTCGTTGGAAGTTTTGTGTATTTGGTGGATTTTATGGTTATGGAGAACTTAGGAGAATTTATTGATGACAAATTAACTCAAGTCATTTTTGGAGAACCCTTCAAAAGGTTGATCAACCTTGACGAAAAACTTGTGGACGGGTTAATTACATTCTCGGATGGGGATGAAGATTTTACTTACCAAATGCCCCGAGCACATCCTAGGTTTAAAAACTTCTCCATTGAATCTTGCAATAGACTTGTGCCTCTTGATTTGTTAAGTGAGAATGATAAGAGGAAGGGGCTCAAATATCCACATGAGAAAAATAAGAGATACTATCATGGATGTTTGGAGCTAAATGATGAATACAAGAAAGATGAGGCAACAATTAGATGGCTCACACTCGGATACGTGAGCATAAGCGATACTAGGTAGAGTGACTTTGAGTCTAGCTACAAGACTCGTTAATAAAGAAAAGCGCTTCTTGGGAGGCAACCCAAGCTTTATTTGCTTTGTGTGTTTATTTGTTTGTTTGTTTGATTTTATTTGTTTCCGTATGTGTGTTTAATTTTTATTAGTATTGATTCATGTTCAAAACTAATTTGTGAAAATGCTTTATTTTGTTTTTAACTTCGTCTTAACTACATATAAAGGTATTTTGCAAAAGATAAGTGTAAGGGAAATCTAAATTGGTTTATTAGAACACATATGAACATGAATCGTAATAATAATAAATTAACATACATATTCGTATTTGTTTGAGTCAAATGCTTGTATCGAGTCATAATGATGTTTTGCAGGATTTCCAGGAAGTAAGGTAAAGGTTTTTCCAGAAATTTTCCGGAAACTTAAAATGAGAATTTTTGTCAGGTCATTTCTGACGGCGTCAGGGTTTATAACCTGACGGCGTCAGATTTAATTTTCAGAAATTTTTGAAAGTTTTGTTTTTAAAAAGTTTTTATTAAATCTCCAACTTATAATCTCCAGGAATCTGCAAAATTATCATTCCACAAGCATTATATCCTTATATATAGATTTATCCCGCCGATGTTATGCAGGTTTTCGTGTTTGTTTTCTCAGGTTTAACAGGTTATTTTGGACAAGGAAATGTTTTGAATCAAGCTTATGGCGATGCATTAGTCATGGAGCTTCAACATTACTTTGAAAGAAGATCTAACCGTGTTACTTCATTATCCACCGAGCGAATCAGGGGAGTATTTGATTTCATTCTTTTACCTTATTTACTTTTACATCTTGTTATTTGAACATTGGGGACAATGTTCATCTTAAGTGTAAGGGGGGGTAAAAGTACGATTTTAGAGAATACAATTGCGCTTGATTTTTGTTTGTTTGATGGTAGATGTGTAATAAAACTGAGAGAAATACTTGTTAAGGCAATTTTAGTGCCAAATTTAAAAATTTTTACAACATATAGGAGTGAAACTTTGATCTTAATGAGCGTCTCACGGATAGGAGTTATATAACTAGCACAAAAACCGTACCACTAAAAAAATTTTCCACCCCCAAATATGTGAGGTTCGCCCCTAGAATTGGTAGGAAAAGCATTTATGCTATGATGTGTGTACCGGTAGCACTTAGATTCTAGAACTTGCGTTAGGACCATTCCGAGGCCACAAGTGAGACTACATTCGTGTAGTTAGATTTACTACATGATAAGAGGCATTAGGATTAACCCATTGTTTTACACCTGTGATTTTGTTATAATTACGTTGGCTACATTGGTCAAGTAATTCTCCCACACCCTTTGCGTTGTACTCATTTTTAGTACACGATACCCCTAGTACACCCCCCAGAGCCTATCTTTTCGTTTCGACCTTTAAGAATTTTACTTAAAGGAAGAATTTGTTACACCCCACTAAAATGTACACCCAAATCGCCTTAGCCTACCTTGTATGCACTCATTTTTAGTGCATTATTGTTACAACATTTGTTTAAACCTAAGTTAATTATCTAATTGATTACATGGTTGCTAAGTCGAGTCATATCCTTGTACATATTGTTTTGAGACGATTGGGACTCATGGGTAAAGTACTAGTGTAATGGAGTAATGGGGAAGAACATCATTTATTACCCCCATATGTGCTAAATATTTTAAAAGTACTCCAAGTTTTTCAATTATCTTAATTCGAGTCATTAGAATAGTTAATTGTAAAGTTATGTAAAAGTTCAAGTGTAAGGGGAATGCAATGCCCCTATGATGTATTATTTTGGATGGTAGGGCAAGAGTGTATGAAAAAAAAAAAAAAAAAAATCAAAAAAATCAAAAAAATCAAAAAAATCAAGAAAAATACAAAAAAATGAGAAAAAGAAAAATAGAAAAAAAAAAACATACGGACTACCATCCCGTTTCATTTTATGTTTATTTTTATGTTTTTGTTATTTTGTTATTTTGTTTCTAGCTTAAGATTGAGTCGAGTCTTGGCTTAGCAACATTGTATAGTACATGTAATTAATCAAGATCTTTAACTCGCCACCAGTAAAATATCCTTTATCCAACAAAACCGTGTTTTCCTTTTCCCTACACCTAACGTTTATAACCCATGTAAAAGCCCTCTTTGATAGTTTATCTTAGGTGCTTACGCCTAGTGGAGGAGGTTTTCGATCCTTTTCCAAGCCTATGGTAATCTATTTGCTATGACAGGTAGTGAGAGATATTATCCGTTTTCATTTATGAGATTTATTTTGATGACACTTGAGAGATGTGAGTATCTAAACACTACTTGTGAGGTGCTAGTTTATAATCTCCGTGCTTATTATGATTGAAGTAGAACGATTATTTGTTGTAATTAATTTTATGTTTGCATTAAATGACCCCTAACCTGTATTTTGATTAGAATAAAAGCGCATTTGCTTGAGGACAAGCAAATCTCAAGTGTAAGGGTATTTGATGAAGCGAAAAGTGTACCGCTTTTAAGGGGTCATTTAAGCCCTAAATCGTATTTATTTGATCAAATATTGCCCTAAATCGTTCCTTTTGTCATTTTAGGTACTTTTGAGGAGAAATCTGGAAAAGGATGCATTTTGGACGTTTTTGGAGCATTAAAGTGAAGAAAATGACAAAGTCTCAAAAATCGGCTAAAAGTTACCTTTGACGGCGTCAGATTTTACTTTGGACGGCGTCATGGCTTGGCAAGAAAAGGTGGATGTGAAATTTACTCATGATAAGCCAGTGAAAATTGCATGTGAATTCTGACGGCGTCACGCTTTAACCTGATCAAGGGCGTCACGGCTTAATTCAAAGAGGGACGGCGTCACGTTCAAGGTCTGACGGCGTCAAGCCTTGATAAGCCAGAACGGATTTTGGAGAGATAAAGAGGGACGGCGTCAAGAAGGCCATCCGGGAACCTTAGAAGCGGCGAGGTGACGGCGTCACACTCCATAAGGTGACGCCGTCAGATGTAAAAATCTATATATAGTTTTGCAATTCTTTGTCATTAGAGAGAGCTTAGTGTGGAATTTTTGGGAGAAAACCCTAAGACGATTTTAGCATCTTTTTCAAGGTTTTTTGCCTTGAGATCTTCCATGTTACATTGAAAGATAAGTTATCAATTAATCATTCAATATGTCTATGTGTTGTTTGATTCTATCTTGTTCTTGTCTTTTGTTTAACATGTTAGGCTAGATTTATCTTGTGTTTGCTTAGATCTAATGAAACCTAGCTATTGATTATTGGTTATTAGTGTGTTATTAGTTGTATTGGATGATTGTTTATCTATGTTAGGCTTAAGAAAACTGGCTAACTTCCTATTCGGTAACTTGCTTGAACGTCTTAAGAAACATGAACCAAATGCGTACTAAAGGTTTTTATGGTTGTATTTAATGCACAAGCGAATTCTAGTGATCCCATGTTAGGAGCTTCCTAGCCGGCTCGACATAGGAGTGAAGTAGGAGCTTGTAGAGTTGGGGAAGTACGTACGCCACCCCACGATTGGTATTAAGGAATACACCCGTCATCCACGCAACTAATACACACTAATCAACCGGTAAAAGATAGTTAGGGAGTAAGGAAATCTAAGTGAACACATTTCTCTACACATTAGTTTTCACCAACTTTTTATTTTCAGTTATTTATTTTATTTGCATTTGTAGTTATTTGGGTTAGTTGACTAGCAACTAATTCCGCCCACTCCTTCAAACCCGAGATTTTACTTGCTTTCATAAAATTATAAAAACACAAAAAGAATCTTCCTCAACCCTTAGACCTATTAGAGTAGTCTTTCATACCTAACGAACACTATTCCCTGTGGAGAACGATCAATCCCCCGTACTTACCACTACACTATACTACATCGGTCAGGTACACTGCCTGGTGGGGTTGTAAGCCTCTTGGGATCCCTCGAGAGGTAAAACCTGTTGTAAGGTTGCAAAACCACGCATCAATATATATATTTGGTTACCTATATCTAATGTTCAATTTTAAATTTTATATATGTATAATGTATCTATTGCTTTTCAAACAAACTTTCATAGGGTTCTTGAATAATGCGTTTATATTTGTTTTATGCCATAGCTGACTGGAAATTCGTCTCCCTTATTAACCGGAAACTGTGAAGACTGTGAATCCTGCTACAATTACAAACCATGTAGCTCCTTCTGTGCCCAAGCCAACAAAATGAGGTGGTGGGAGTTCGGGTGTGTATGTATTGAATGGAGGGTTTCCAAGCAGTTGCTAGAAAGCCAGCAATTGAAAATTGAAGCTGCTAATAGTTGTACATCTGGAAAACCTGGTACTGTTTCTGTGGAGCCCCATAGAAAGGAAAGTGTGTATAAGGAGTCACCAAGAGGGGGCGCTAGATCACAACCGAATAGTGGTAATAATGACCATCACCATCTGTGGAATGCATATAAAATATAGAACGGTGGACAACATCCATGATAGGATGGTTCATATCATCAGAATTATGCAGGAAAAGTTGACCAGGGTCAGGGTTGTGATAATTAATCTGGTATGGAACCAACATACAAACTTTAACAACAAGCATAACGACATGCAAATTAAGAGGGGTATAATTCAGTCCCATTTGTTTTGATGCACCCATTTGGCAACAATGTCATGTACCTTGGTGAGGTTTCTATCAGCGTCTTTTTGTGCCTATTATTATTTTATTACTATTATAGAGATACTCATCAACTCTTGGTTACTGTAAAAATGATTATCTTATTTTCTTTCCGTGTTTTAGTCTATTACTTCTTTGAATAGAGGACCATGCTTGCTTAACTATGGACACATAGGGAATCCTAAGTTCTGCCCCTTTCGCCTTGCAGTCGGTTGTGATTGAGCTTACAGTTTGGGTTTTCAATGGATTTTACCATTGGATCAATTGTTATTCCTTTATACCTTAAACCTTTGAGGTGATTATATATTTTGTCTATGAATTGTTATTCCTTTAGTCTATGAATTGTTAAATATATTTTGGTCTTTGTGAAGGTGGATGATGAGAAGACAATATTAACATGTCAAATAGGATCAAGACCACCAAGATGTGAAAGAACGTGTCGTTCATATGGTCATTGTGAAGCAATACAAGCGCCTACAACACCATAAATCAAGAATGCAAAAAATGGGGTCAAGAACCAGACAGTAGGATCATTAGGTGATTATAGCTCACTCTACAAGCCTATGAGTTGGATGTGAAAATGTGGAACCTATATTTTTAACCCATGATTTTTTATTATTATTTGTTAATTATAAAGATTGTAGAATAAATACAAAACATTGTGTTGGTGCAGTGGTTAATATGTGATTAGCACTTTAGACAAATCCTACCAGTTATTTCTGAGTGTTAGTTTTGTGTCAATCAGTTTTATATAGCATGATGCTAAGTTCGGTGGCTATTTGACTAAGGCTGGAAAGAGGTGATTGCTATATGAAACTGAAACCTTTTTTCTTTGAATCTTTGATCGGAATAAGTTTGAAATCCCATTATGTTGGCGCTCATTTTGCCTTCGATCTTTTTACTATGTGTCTGCCAAAATTTGTAAGTATATCTATTTTTTGAGAAACTCGCATAATCACGGTTATGTTTGAGTATTTAGCTCCATTCTACATAAGAAAATGTTATATTTTGGTCTTTGTAAAAGTGGAGGATGAGAAGACAATATTAACAGGTCAAATAGGATTAAGACCACCAAGATGTGAAAGAAGGTGTCGTTCATATGGTCATTGTGAAGCAATACAAGCGCCTACAACACCACAAATCAATAATGCAAAAAATGGGGTCAAGAACCAAACAGTAGGATCATTAGGTGATTATAGCTCAATCTACATGCCTATGAGTTAGATGTGCAAATGTGGAACCTATATTTTTAACCTATGAATTTTTATTATTATTTGTTAATTATAAAGATTGTAGAATAAATACAAAACATTGTGTTGGTGCAGTGGTTAACATGTGATTAGCACTTTAGACAAATCCTACCAGTTATTTCTAAGTGTTGGTTTTGTGTCAATCAGTTGTATATAGCATGATGCTAAGTTCGGTGGCTATTTGACTAAGGCTGAAAAAAGGTGATTGCTATATGAAACTGAAACCTTCTTTCTTTGATTCTTTGATCGGAATATGGATGAAATCCCAATATTTTGGTCCTCATTTTGCCTTCGATCACTAATATCAAATAATTTATTTACAGAAATCTAAAATTTTTTATGTACAACCCTTTCTTTCAACATGTACAATTTTCAACCATTTTTTACCACCATTCTTTCGCTATAGTAAAATATGCCAACGACAATTATAAGTCATGCCTGCCCTTTCAGGCGGGCTTATATGCCCGACAGGGCTTATAAGTCATGCCCAAAGGGCTTACAAAGCATGCCCGCCCATCGGGCGGGCTTCGACAACTAGTAATATATATATATTATATATATATATATATATATATATATATATATATATATATATATATATATATATATATATACGGTTGATGTATTAAGATCATTTGATCTCACTTGTTATCTGTAATCGTTCGGTACTGATTATTTACAATCTGTGCCGACTATTGATCTTCAATCTTGAATAAAAGTTACGTTTGGGTTGCTTTGTTTTATTATTAGCTAACAACATTTATTCATTAGCTAACATAAACAAAACAAAAACAAAGCCACCACCACGAGGGCCGTCCTTTAGGGTGTGAAAGGTGAGCGACCGTCAGGTCCCAAAAGTTTAGAGGCTCAAAAAATTTTCCCACTAATACTATATAGAAAAAATTACACGGATTGGTCCCTGTGGTTTGCTCAGATTTCATGTTTAGCCCCTAACTCGTTTTAATTACGCCAGAGATACCTATTTTTGAAACCTTGCACTCATTTAGTCCCTATTTTGGATGTCCCGTTAGTTTAGCCATTAAGTCATTAAATTGTGAGGGCATTTGTGTCTTTTCAGGTTATCTTTAATATAAATGCTACCCAACCCCATTGACTTTTCATTTCTCTCCCATTCTCATCACAGTTACCCAAATAAACCCAAATCCCAATTATAATAATCTTATCATCTGTAAGCCCTAGAATCAAAATCCAAAATTTGATCACAGTTACCCAAACAACCACCACGCGCCTCCAACACCACCACCCACCGCCACCACCACCCCACAAGTCACCACCACCACCGCTGGGTACATTGGATGCTTAGATTTCTCAGAAATAAAGTGTTAAGTGCACTGGTTTGAAATAATAGAGTTCATGTTTTTATTCGGTTGGTCGACTTATATATGCCTTAATATTAAATGCCGACATTTAATTATATCCTTTTGTTCTTTCACTTCGACAGTGATATTTTCAGACGAAAGGAAACCCACATTAGATTTCTTAGTCAACACATAAAAACTAAACGAAAAATAGAATCATTTCTACTGTGTCTATATTTTAATAACAATATTATTAAAAAATGGGTATAAGGTTTAGGATACATCGATGATAGTGATGGGATTTTAAAGGCCTTTGGTATTTGTGTGAAGGTAAAGACATTTATTCACTTCGATCTTCTTCTTCTTCTTCTTTGGTTCTTTCTTTCATCTCTCGATCTATTGGCGCACCAGAGTTTTGTTGAGTTTGGTGGTTGACCGGCGAGTCATCGTCGAAGGATACATTGGTTCAACCTTTTGTGTTTGATTTTTAGGGGTGGTGGACTGGTGGTACTGGCCATTCTTTTTGTGTTTTGTGTTCGATTTTGGATGGAATTATTGGTGTTTGAAAGCGGTTTTTGTTAGTGGGGGTTAGGTTGTTGTGGTGGTGCGCCGGGTGGTTGGCCGGAGGCGTGACAGCCGGTTAAGGGTGGTGGTATTGGCTAGAATTATTGGATGTATTTCCATCCAATCAACACCAAAGTATGTTAATACAAATACCGTCCTAAAAACGTTATTTATATTTTATGATCTTTGCTTAGTTTTGTTAATGACAATTACAAAGTTTATCTTTAAGCAAAGCATAAATAAGATTAAGTATTTTACATTTATAGTGATAAGCATTTTACAAACATATTTTCACATCACAAAGTTTTCTAGAAATGACATATACAAGTTTACATGTTTATTTCTTAAAATGGAAACTTTATTAGTTAAATATTAGGATGACATCAAGGCATGCATCATGTACACAATCTCGGTAAGATTTTGTGATATTTTGTTTAGATCTTCAAGCCAAAGAGTTGACATTTGAAGATATGGAAAGATATGGCAAGATTTGGAAAGATTTGAAGATCTGTTAGCTGGCCTGACACGGCGGATCCAAAGTGATACACGGACGGATCCAATTTTGGGGATCCGCCGCCTGTTGATCAGCTTTGCCTATAAATAGCAAGCTGATCATTTGGCCATTTCATCACTCATACAGCTTAAAATACATACTCATTCATTTGCATATCACTAACCCTTAGCTTACTAACATTTTATAGATCTTTCCTTTTGTAGCAAAGAAGATCTCAACATATAAGGAGTAACAGTCTGTTATCTTCCTTCTAACATAGAGTCTGTGTGTTCTTGTATTAGTCACACATCATAGTTAGTATCATTCATACAGTAGAGTCCGGTTAGTGTTTTAGTCCTCAAAACACATAGAGTGAACGGGAGTGGTTGTACCCTTGTAAAGAACCAAACGGGAGTGGTTGTACCCTTGTAAAGAACTCGGTGTTTAGCTTAGTATCGGAAAAAGATTAAGCGACGTGTAAAGGTTTTCTCCGCCTAGAAGGGAGCTTGTTTCTTAGTGAAGATAAACTCTCGAGTTAGAGGCTCGAGGAGTGGAGTAGGGCAAGGAAGAGAGTCCTTGTAGCCGAACCACTATAAACGACTGTGTTGTGTGGTTTGATCTTTCCTCTCTTTACTTATTTACTTATATCACTTGTTTGTGTGCTTGATTGTTTACTTGACTTTGAAATCACGATAAGTAACAAAGCGAATTAATTTTAAACGGTAAAACTATTCAACCCCCCTTCTAGTTTTCCACAATTGGTACCAGAGCGGTGTTACTCAAGATTTTCAAAATATATTGTATTTTAAAAATTGAAACGATCAATGGATTTTGAAAACTTTAAAGAAGGGCAATCTATGCAAAGACCACCACTATTTGAACCAAATTGTTTCATATATTGGAAAAATCGCTTTGAGACATATGTGAAGTCAAAGGACATAGATCTGTGGTATATTATTGTAGAGGGTGATTACAAACCCATAAGTAGTGACATTTCAGGTGGTCGGGATATAGGTAACTCTTTTATTCGTCATAGTGATGAACAAAAGAGGTTGATTGCCAAAAATAATGAAGCCAAAATGATGCTTTACAATGCCTTACCTAAAAAAGAATATGAAAGAGTTTTCATGTGTAAAACGGCTAAAGATATTTGGCAATCACTAATCATCACTCATCAAGGGAACTCACAAGTCAAAGATAACAAAATTGATCTTCTTGTTCAACAATATGAACAATTTGTTATCTCTGAAGATGAGACCATTGATAGTGTTTTTTCTAGGTTTAATACTATCATTACATCTCTTAAAGCACTTGATGAATCTTTTTCTATTAAGAACTTTGTCAGGAAATTTCTAAGAGCACTCCACCCGAAGTGGAGAGCAAAGGTGACAGCTATTGAAGAATCTAAGAATCTTTCAAGTATGACACTGGATGAGCTGATAGGAAACCTCAAAGTTCACGAAATGGTGATGGAAAAAGACTCAGAAATAGTTAAAGGCAAGAAGGAGAAAATGAAGTCCATTGCCTTGAAAGCTAGAGTAGAGTCAAGTGATGAAGAGTCTTGTTCTAGTAGTGAAGATGAAGAATATGCCATGGCGGTAAGAGATTTCAAGAAATTCTTCAGGAGACGAGGAAAGTTCGTTAGACCACCTCGTGAAGAAAAGAAATCCTCTTAAAAAGACCGTGATGATAGAAAAGGAAAGATAGATAGGAAGTGTTATAGGTGTGGAGACTCTAGTCACTTGATAGGTGAATGTCCAAAGCCTCCAAAGAACAAGTCTCAAAGAGCCTTTGTCAGTGGAGCTTGGAGTGATAGTGAAGGAGATGATGATGAGCCTAAGAACGACGAAATTGCTCTCATGGCTCACGACACAGAAGAGGTGTGCTTAAAAGTTGAACTAGAACCTGATGAATGGATCAAAGATAGTGGGTGCTCAAGGCACATGACGGGAAACAAAAGCCTTTTCTCAGACTACCAAGTGTATGACGGAGGTAATGTCACATTCGGTAGCAAGCTTAAAAGTAAAATCATCGGAAAAGGTACGATTTCTCATGACTCTCTCACTATTGATGATGTTGCTCATGTAGATAACTTAGGATTTAACTTGCTTAGTATTAGTCAATTATGCCGCAAAAAGTATAACGTCCTTTTCAGTGAAAATGGAAGTAAAATACTTAAGGATGGCATAACTGTAGGAAAAGGTGTTTTGAAGAATAACGTTTACGTTATGAAACTCGACAAAACATCTAAAGACAAGCTTTGTCTTACCTCCTTGGACGAAAACTCAACTCTATGGCATCGACGCTTAGGTCACGCCAATATGAGGTTAATTCAATCCTTATCATCTAAGGAACTCGTTAGGAACCTGCCCAAGTTGAAATATGACCAACACTTTTGTGATGCTTGCAAAATAGGAAAACAAGTTCATAATAGCCATAAGGCTAAAAACATGGTGTCTACATCTAGGTGTCTAGAATTAATACACATGGATTTGTTTGGTCCATCCGCTATACAAAGTTACGGGGGAAACTTCTATACTTTGGTAATAGTAGATGATTACTCTAGGTATACATGGACTAAGTTTCTAAAAACTAAAAACGAAGCATTTGATAAATTCAAAATCTTAAGAAAGAAAATTCAAAATCAAATAGGAAGTAACATAGTATCAATTAGAACTGACCATGTTCGTGAATTCGACAACGACTTCCAATTCGTAGCTTTTTGTGATGCCAATGGCATAACTCATAATTTCTCGGCTCATCGAACCCTCAATCTAACGGTGTTGTAGAACGCAAAAATAAGACAATTCAAGAAATGAGTAGAACCATGTTAAATGAACAAAACATACCTCAAAAGTTTTGGTGTCACGCTGTAGATACATCTACATATATTCTAAACCGAGTTCTAATTAGACCATTCTTGGGAAAGACTCCATATGAGTTATACAGAGGCAAAAAGCCTACTTTAGGATACTTTAGATTGTTTGGAAGCAAGTGCTTTATTTTAAACACAAAGGATTATCTCACCAAATTCGACCCAAAGTCGTATGAAGGTGTATTTCTAGGATATTCACAAACTAGTAAAGCATACATAGTTTTGAACAAAGAAACCTCAAGAGTCGAGTAATCATTGAATGTAACATTCGATGAAAGTCCACCTCCCTCTAAGACATCACCTTTGGTAGATGATGACTTAGTTGAAAACCAAATGGTTGAAAATTAGGAAAATGTTGAAAATGATAAAGAAGATGAACCAGTAAAAAGAGATTTAGTCAACATCAAAGAAAAAAAAAGTCATCCATTAGAAAACATCATAGGAAAACTCAACGAAAGAACATTAAGGTCTAAAGCTCAAAATGATAGTAATTTCTTTTGTTTTGTTTCAACAATAGTGTTGGGTCTGAAATGCTGCTGATTGGAGAATTATAACTCTGCCGAATAGTTATTTTACTCTGCTGTTCGATGTAAATTTCACTCTGCTGTTTTGGTAACTCTGCTGTTTAGGTATAATAGGCATATTGTAACTCTGCTGCTAGCTCACGAGGACTCTGCTGCTAGAAGGATTACTTTATTGCTTGTTATTTATGTAAAGTATGTTAAGATAAGTATAGAAAAGATACGTATGAATATTTTACTTGTATAGGAAGTCTTGTAAACCGACTAGGACTCCTTATGCTATAAAAGGAGGTTCTAGGGTTAGAGTTAGATGTTGATTGATTAATTATCTTGCATACGTATTATTGTTTTCACTTCAAGGTTTCTTGTAACCCTATTGCTATTCAGAGAAATCGTATTAATATATTGAAGTGTTGTTTGATAATTGGTTTTGTGTTTTCTTCTTAAGATCAAATATTAGTTTCCGCATAATATTTGATATACAACTCAAGATCAGTTTCTATACCGATTACTTTAGATTTATCTAAGGTAGTTAATAAGATCGTGAAGCTCAACTGGGATCAACAAGTGGTATCAGAGCTTGTGATCTAGAAACTGGTACCAAGAAGAATTACTGAAAACAAGATCTGTTTAATCATCAAAGCAAGCAATGGATTCCGATTCGACTCACATGGTTACTGCTTCAAGAGTTCCCATGCTCAAGACTGGAGAGTATGAGATCTGGAAGATGAGGATGCAACAATACATGCGAATGGTTGATTACTCTCTCTGGGAAGTTGTTCTTGATGGTGATAAGGTGCAAACCAAGACTGCTACTGGATCAGTCTTGACTCTCAAGACTAGTGAGGAGAAAGCTCAGAGAAGATTGGAGGTTAAGGCTCACAGTATTCTCATGATGGGAATACCTAATGATTATCAATTGAGTTTTAATCATATTGAGTCTGCTAAGGAGTTGTGGGAAGCTATTGAACTTCGATTTGGTGGGAATGAAGCTACCAAGAAATCTAGAAAGAATCTCCTTAAGCACCAGTTTGAGACTTTTTCTGCTATGAGTTCTGAGAACATTGAGGGAACTTATGATCGACTTCATAAGTTAACCAGTCAGATGGCTCTGTTGAAGATTGAACCATCTCAAGAAGATGTCAATCTAAAGTTTTTGAGAAGTCTATCTTCTGAGTGGAACACTCATACAGTGGTTTGGAGGCACAAGGAAGATTTTGATACTATGACATTGGATGATCTATACAACAACTTAAAGGTGTATGAATCAGAAGTTAAAGGATTTTCAAGCTCATCCTCTACCACTAATAATCTTGCCTTTGTCTCCTCAAGCAACAAGACTTCTGGTAGTCATCAAGAGCACTCTGCTGGTGGTACTTTTGCTCCTGCTGTTGGTTCACATGTCTCTGCTGCTGACTCTGCTAACCCCAACACCATCAGTGATGCTGCTATTTGTGCTTATTTGGCTGAACTTACTACTAGTACTTCAGTCATGCCTCAAGATCTGGATGAACTTGATCCTGATGATGTTGAAGAAATGGATATGCATTGGCAGTATGCAATGCTAACTATGAGGGCAAGGAGGTTTCTTAAGAGAACTGGTAAAGAAATGAAGTTCAGAAGAAACAGGAATGTGGGATTTGACAAGTCAAAGGCTGAATGTTTCAACTGTCGTAAGAAGGGACACTTTGCAAGGGAATGCAAAGCACCCAAAAGAAACATTGCAGATACCAAGAAGATTACTGTTGAAGAGTCAAGTCCTGATGTTGCTGCTGCTGCTATGGTGTCATGTGATGGATTTGGAGAGTTTGATTGGAGTGAGCATGCTGAAGATGGTCCTAACTATGCTTTGGCAGCTGAAGAGGAATCTCAAGTTCAACACTTTGCTCTTATGGCCTATTCTTCTTCTTCTTCTGGATCAGACTCTGAGGTATCCAATGAATCATCATGTTCTTTTAAATCATGTTCTGATAAAATTGATGAACTTAAGTCTAGCAATGGAAATCTTAAAAAGGAAAATGAAATACTTAAGTTAGACAATCTTAGTTATGAATATGGTTTAAAGAATTTAGAAGAGAAGTTGGAATTTTATAAAAAGGCTGAAATTGAATATCTTGATCAAATCACTATTCTTAAAAATGAGCTTATTAAGAAAGAAGATGAGATTAAGGTACTTATAGGAAAAGTAGAGGAGGCTGAACAGGCTAGAGATTTAGCTAAGAATGAGACTGAAAAACATGTTGTTAGGATAGAAAAACAACAATTTGCTACTGACATTCTTAGTAAACCAATAGGTAGACACTTTGCTGATTCAGGTAGTGGATTAGGGTACAATGCTGTCGCTCACCCTAAGAAACTTAGTGCTCATGCCCCTCCTACTAGGACATTGACTTTCATATCTGAGTCTGGGGCTAAACCTGTAGGTGAAACTAGTAATCCTGTAGAAGAAACTAGTGAAACTAACAAAGAGTCACCTAAGGTTGAGTTAAAGAAGTATGAGCAACCACCCCTGATTGAAGATTGGGAGTCTGACAGTGATGATGGGGTTGTAGAATCTGATTCAACCTCTAAGAACAATAAGGAAGAAATTCCTGCTGTTGTTGAATCACAAGTACCTAGAACTAAAAAGGTTGAGTTTGTTAAGCCTAAGCTAGGTAAAGGTATCTCTAGGAAGATGGCTGAGTTTGATAATACACCTAGAGTATATCCTAAGAGAACTAATAACTTGCCTAGGGGTAACCAGAGAAATTGGAACAACCTAGTTTCACATAAATTAGGGACTGATTTTCAATTATTCAAAAAGGCATGTTATAGTTGTGGTAGTTTTGAACATTTGCAAGATGAGTGTTATTACTATCAAAAACCAGTGTGGAACCAATATACAAGGGTGAACCATAGAAACTTTGGTAGAAAGACTCACCCACATCCCAAAAGAAACATGGTTCCTAGGGAAGTTCTGATGAGAGATGGTACTTCTAGAGTTATCTCTCCTATTGCCCCGAATGTGCCCATAAAGAAGAATATAGATAACTCTGCTGTTCAGTCAAACCCTGCTGTTCCAGCAAACTCTGCTGTTCAGGCAGACTCTGCTGTTTTGCCTAAAGTTGTGACTGATACTGTTGTGGGCAACCATTTTTATGCTGTTAAAGCCTCAGCTTGCTGGGTCTGGAAACCAAAAGTTAAAGTTTTAGATCATGTTCTCAGACACAGCAGTGCACCAATGCAGTTGAAGAAATTTGACTACTTTGATGCACAAGGTAGATCCAAGTCAGTAATGGCTTGGGTCCCCAAGAGAAACTAATTCTCTTACTTTTTGTGCAGGGCAATCTACAAAAGGAGCTAAAGGACAAATGCATTTTTGATAGTGGATGCTCTTCACATATGACTGGAGACCAAAGCAACTTGGAGAATTTTGAAGCTTTGGATGGTGGTTATGTGGCCTTTGGGAATGATCCTAAAGGAGGTAAAATAGTTGGTCAAGGCATCATCAGAACTGGAAAGTTGGATTTTGAGAAAGTGTATTTGGTGAATGGTCTCAAGTTTAATCTTTTTAGTGTCTCACAAATGTGTGACAGGAAGAATTTTGTTCTTTTTACCGACACTGAGTGTCCTGTTTTGTCTCCTGACTATAAGATTCCTGATGATAAATTGGTTCTTCTTAAAGTCCCTAGACATGACAATATATACAGTGTGGATATAAAGAATATTATTCCCAAAAGAGATTTGACTTGTCTGTTTGCCAAAGCCACTGTTGATGAATCCAAACTATGGCACAGAAGGCTTGGACATCTGAACTACAAGGCAATGAACAAGTTGGTGAAAGGGAACTTGGTCAGAGGATTGCCTTCAAAGGTCTTTGAGAATCCTGAAGTGTGTGTTGCTTTCCAGATGGGAAAGCAACATAGAGCATCTTGTAAGTCCAAATTGGTGAATTCTATAACTGAACCTTTGTTTATGTTACACATGGACTTATTTGGACCTACATATGTGAATAGTTTAAATAAAAAGATGTATGGTTTAGTGGTCACTGATGACTATAGTAGGTTCACTTGGGTATTCTTTTTAGCTTCTAAGGATGAGACTGCAGGCATTCTTAAGGCTTTCATTACCAGGATAGAAAACCTATTTAATTATAAGGTCAAAGTCATCAGATGTGATAATGGAACTGAATTTAAGAACAAGGTGATGAATCAGTTCTGTGAGGAAAAGGGTATAACTAGACAATTTAGTGTAGCTAGAACTCCTCAGCAAAATGGTGTGGCTGAGAGAAGGAATAGGACATTAATTGAAGCTGCTAGAACTATGTTGTCAGAGTCTAAGTTACCCACTATCTTTTGGGCTGAAGCAGTCAACACTGCTTGCTATGTGCAGAATAGGACTAAGATAGTTAAGCCTCATAACAAGACCCCCTATGAGTTATTGCATGGTAGAAAACCTATGATAGGTTTCTTAAGACCATTTGGGTGTCCTGTTACTATATTGAACACCATTGATCACTTAGGAAAGTTTAGTGAGAAAGCAGACATAGGTTTCTTTGTTGGTTACTCTACTGAAAGTAAGGCTTTTAGAGTTTTTAATCAAAGAACTGGGCATGTAGTGGAAAATTTACATGTGACTATTAGAGAAACCACACCTAATGTTGATGGAAAAGGACCTGACTGGATGTTTGATATTGATTCTTTAACCAAAAGTATGAATTATCAACCAGTTGTTGCAGGTGCTACTAATATGTCTGCAGGTACACAAACTAACCCTAATGCAGGTACACAAGCAAAGAAGGATGGATCTGCAGAGGAGTTTGTGTTGATTGAAAAGTGGAAGTTTGATCAGTATTTCTCACCAACAGTTAAAGAAGGAAAGAGTTCAGATGGTGATGCTGTACATAAGGAAATACCAACGGTTAATGCAGAAGGTGATGATGAACTTGCTCATGATGATAAGGACAGAAGTGTAGAGTCACAAGTTGATGGAATTCAAGGGAATAAACCGAGCAGCAGTTCTCTTAACTCTGCTGCCAAGTCTAAACACTCTGTTGTTAAGCCAAAGCACTCTGCTGTTAAGGCAAAACACTCTGCTGTTCAACTTGGTAACTCTGCTGCTGAACTCAAAGACTCTACTGATAAAGATGGTGATTCTTATGATGCTTCTTCTGATGATATGCCCGAATTGGAAGAAGTGTATGTGGATACTGATGATGAAGTTGTTGATGTTTTTCGTGCTGAAGCTGATTTATCAAACTTGGAGACTGACATACCTGTTAGTCCCACACCAACAACAAGAATCCACAGGAATCATCCAAAGGAGCAAATAATTGGTGATGTTCACTCTGCTGTACAGACAAGAAGTAAATCAAAGGGGTTGAGTGATTTGCTTGATCAGGGATTATTTGCTCAAACACTTAAGAAGAGAAATAGCCACAAGGATCTACAAAATTGCATGTTTGCCTGTTTCTTATCTCAGGAAGAACCCAAGACCATTCACAAGGCTATGAAGGATGAAAGTTGGGTTGAAGCTATGCAAGAGGAGTTGCTGCAGTTCAAGCTTCAGGAGGTCTGGACATTAGTTGATTTGCCTAATGGAAAAAGGGCAATTGGTACAAAATGGGTGTTCAGATGCAAAAGAGATGAGAGAGGGATTGTTGTCAGAAACAAGGCTAGATTGGTGGCTCAGGGATACACTCAGGAAGAAGGAATTGACTATGATGAGGTATTTGCTCCAGTTGCAAGATTGGAGGCTATCAGACTTTTCTTGGCATATGCCTCATACAAGAATTTTCCTGTGTATCAAATGGATGTGAAAAGTGCTTTCTTGTATGGAAAGATACCTGAAGAGGTTTATGTAATGCAACCACCTGGGTTTGAAGATCCTAAGTATCCTGACAGGGTCTACAAGGTGAAGAAAGCACTGTATGGATTACATCAAGCTCCTAGAGCTTGGTATGACACCTTATCTCAGTATTTGTTGAATAATGGTTTTAGCAGAGGAACCATTGATAAAACATTGTTCATTAAGAAAGACAAAAAGGATATCCTACTTGTTCAAGTTTATGTAGATGATATCATTTTTGGGTCTACAAATAAGGTGTTGTGTGAAGGATTTGAGACGCTTATGCACAGTAGGTTTGAGATGAGTTCTATGGGAGAGTTGACTTTCTTTTTGGGGCTTCAAGTCAAGCAGATGAAAGATGGAATTTTTATTAGCCAAGACAAGTATGTGGCTGATATGTTGAAGAAATTTGGATTTCAGGATGTGAAGGCAGCCAAAACACCTATGGATAAGAATAAACCTTTGCTCAAGGATGAAGATGGAGTAGAGGTTGATGTACATCTGTATAGATCCATGATTGGCTCATTGATGTATCTGACTGCTTCAAGGCCAGATATCATGTTTTCTGTGTGTGCGTGTGCTAGATTCCAAGTGTCTCCAAAGGTTTCACACTTGGAAGTAGTCAAAAGAATTTTTAGGTACCTAAAGGGTCAACCAAAACTTGGTCTTTGGTATCCTAATAATTCACCATTTGACTTGATAGCATACTCAGATAGTGACTATGCTGGAGCTACTATGGATAGAAAATCAACTATAGGAGGCTGTCAGTATCTTGGTCATAGGCTTATCTCTTGGCAATGTAAGAAACAAACAGTGGTAGCAAATTCAACAACTGAAGCAGAATATGTTGCTGCTTCTAGCTGCTGTGGACAAGTGCTCTGGATTCAGAACCAATTGCTGGATTATGGGTACAATTTTATGAACACAAAAATTTTTATTGACAACAACAGCACAATGTGTATCATCAAAAATCCTGTTTTTCATTCTAAAACAAAACACATAGAGATAAGACATCATTTTATTAGAGATTGCTATGAGAAAAAGCTAATTCAAGTGGTTAAAATACATACTGACAATAATGTTGCTGATTTACTTACAAAAAGTTTTGATGTAAGTAGATTTCAATTTTTAGTTGCTAGTATTGGCATGATCAATCTTTAAATCTTAAACCATCTTATCTCTGTATGTTTTTGTAAAGTTTTGTAAGGATTTGTGCTGTTGATTTGTCATTATCTTGTGTTTAGTTAAAGTCTGCTGTTTAGTTGGATTGTTGCTATGCTACTCTGCTGCTATTATGGAATATTCTTGTTTGTGTTTGTTGTTTGCTACTAACCTTTTGCAGATATATAAACATACACAGTCAAGTAAAACATTAACAGAGGAAATTCATTGATCATAAAGGCTTCAGTACATAATGTTTCCATACATTCAAGCTATTCTAAAGACAGATCAAAAGACATCAAGCTACAAAGATACACATCCTACATTTTAGCAAAATCAGGCATGACTTTGCTTCGTGGTCCCCTTGTGCCCATGGCTTCATATACCCTTGGGCAGGGGAGTGCAATGACTACTGGACGAGGAGGTGGATTTTGCTGCTGACTGCTAGAAGGAGCTGCTCTTTTCTGCTGGGTTTTCTTCTTTGGCACAGAGGGTTTCTTCTCAACCGGATTTGGCTTCGGATGTGGAATGTGGACACTCTTTGCAAAGTCGGCTGCGGCTTTCTCCAGTTGTTTCTGAAGTTCAGCAGATAGTGGATGTTTTGCAGGGATGATTTCCCAAGCTCCTTGGTAGTAAGTCATGTGTTTTGGCCAACCTTGCTGTTTCCCAGGCCAATCTGCTGTTTCGTCATCGCTTGATTCTTCAAATGACGATGGTGTCGATGGAAGTGGATCGGAGTATGACTCTTCCTTGATTGCTTTTCCTTTGTTTTGCGATGTGGATGCATTCTTTGGAAAGTAATTCGCCCAACCTTTTGAGTCATCCGATGATGAATCCGACGAAATTTCAATGATAGGCATTTTTGAGGAACTCATGTTGGATCGTTGTTGAGTTAGGGTTTGGAATTGGGGATTTGCTTTAGTAATTAAGGATTTATGGAGTTTAATATGGGGTTGGTATGATATTTAAGGAGGTGATTTTTAACGATTTTGGGAATGTTGACTTTCGGTCAACACTTTCATAACTCTGCTGATGAGTTTGAAAGTTGAAGGGTCAAACTGAAAAATTTTGGCGCGGTCTTAACCCTAATTGAATCAAAAAGGTATCTTTTACCCAATTGATCTCATTACGCTCTAATTGCTCCACACTTACACTCAATTCTCACTCGAACACAACAATTCATATCATTTCACCCCAAACCCCAAATCAAATGGCACGCAGAACATTTCCGGAAGAACACAATCAGATAGCATTTCTCAGTAAGGTCACTGCAGCGGATGGATTTTACGAGGTTATGGATTTTCTGGGTTCGTCTAAGTTGAGGTATGCATTAACAGTTGCCCCTACAATTTACAAATCTCATATGAGACAATTTTGGTCAACTGTTAGATTGGATGTCTTAGATGGTGAGGAACGACTAATAGGTAGTGTAGATGGGGAGGACATTGTAGTTAGTGAAACCACAATTAAGAGAAGTTTAAGATTGTCAGGCACCCCAACACCCCCTACTATAACTCCAGAAGTTGTGATGGCTGAACTTGAGACTTTTGGTTATGAGAGACCTGAGAATAGTGGCACATTTTTGAAAGGTCGTATGTGTCCCCATTGGAAGTTTTTACTGCATACTCTACAACATTGCTTGTTTCCTAAGATAGGTGGGTGGAGTGAGTTTAATGCATCTCAGGCAATGGCTTTGGTATGTTTAGCTACAGGGCAGCCCTATGATTTTTCTGTTATGATATTTGAGGGGATGAAGAAATTTGTTAAGAAGAAGTTTTTCTTATACCCTAGGTTTCTACAACTTATAATAAACAAACAGCTAAGGGAACCTTTGAGGCATTCACAAATTGAGCCCTGTAGTAGAATGGCCATCAAGATGTTTGCATTTTTGAAGAAGAATGGGAAAGGATTTTCTGGTGTTATAACTCCCTTAACTGAGCATATCTTGAATGTAGTGGCTGAAGTGCATGAGGATGAAGAGGCTGGAACACCCACAGCTTCCCATCACACATCCTCATCCACAAGTTTAAATGAATCATCTTTCACTGAACCACAACCTACCCAATCACCTAGGAATTCACAAAATGAGAACATTGTGCACCCTCAGGCCAATGTTAGTATGGTAGCAGATGAGGCTGGTACAGGTGGTGGAGGTACCATGATGGGAGAGGCTGGCACTACTGTTTCCAACTTAGTAGTTGAACAGGACAGTGCTAACATACTTAAGACCTCAACCATGGCAACATCATTTGTAGAAGGTTCTCAGGAACCTGACACAACTGGTGGTAACCCCAGCCAAATGGCTTTTATGGGGGGCTCAGATGTTCATCCTAGGGATGAGACTGAGTTTATGTCCAAAGATTCACCTCTCGGAGAAGTTAACACATCTCGAAGTGATGAGGACAGAGATGAACATATTGAATTGATGGACACTTCTGTACATTTTGACATTGCAAATGATACACCTCTCGGACCAGGTAACACAGGTCGAAGTGTTGATGCTAGAATTGAACTTGACACTAATGCTTTGACGGCTAAAACACCTGTACAAGATGACAATTCCAATGATCAACCTCTCGGGTCAGGTTACACAGACCGAAGTTGTGAGGATATCATGAAACAATTGAAAGAATTGACGGAAAATTGTTCCAAAATGTCAACGGAGGTGCTTGATCTAAGAAAGGAATTAAAGACAGTCAGATCTACTCAAGGTGCTGAAATTAGGCGGCTTAAACTAAGGGTTACACACCTTGAGGGGAGGCTCAAGAAGAGGTCCAAACCAAGTTTGGAAGAGGATGCTTCCAAACAGGGGAGGAATGATGAAGAGGCTGTTATAAATGATCAAGAGGATGTGATAGGTTCAGGGGAGGTAGAAAAGGATGGTGTAAAAGATTCAGATGAGGTTGAAGTTGTAAAAGACTCTGTTGTTGAAAATGTTGGTGAACAGGGTGACTCTGCTGGTGTAGAACACTCTGCTGATGAAGTTGCTGGTGCAGAGGAACACTCTGCTGATAGATTGAATGTTTCTGCTGAAAATACAGAGAAAAGTGCTGGAGTTAAGAACTTTGCTGATGATGAATCAGATGATGAACAATTAACCTTAGCTCAAGTGCTGCTGAATATGCACAAAGAAACTAAAACACCTACACCATCACAAACACAACCTGTTGCTGACTCTGCTGATGAACTTGTAAGAAAGAAAAAGTTGGCTGATGAAAAGGCTCAAATTGCTCAGGATGAAGAATTTGCTAGAAGAGTTGCAGCTGAAGAAGAAGGAAATCAGACTGAACTTATGGAAAGCTCTTCATTTAAAGAGATTAGTCAAGAAGAATTAGATGAGCAGTTGCAATATTTCATTGAGTCTGATATGATTGTCAGAGGTGAAGCTAGGCTGATATCAAATGATGAGCAGTTGGATGGAGCTGAAAAGACAAAAGAGCTTGTTGAGTTCATACTTAGAAAGAATGGATTGACTAAGTGGGAAGAGCTGATTTTAAGGATTAAAGAGGCACAGAAGCATGGTTATAAATCAAAGTCAGTTTCAAGGAAAGCATTGGTTAAAGACATGAAGTACTATTTGAAGAATGCTAGAAACTATCAGATGAAGGATTTTAAGGGTAAGTCAGATCACTTAATTGAAAAAGAGTTTTATGAAACTTATGCTACGCTTAATCCAAGAAAAGTTTCTGAAACAAAAAGAAAGCCAGAGGTTATGGGATCTGAAAAGGTGAAAGCATCTGGAAGTGGAAGTGTTTCAAAGAAACAAGATGACAAGGAAACCATGGAGTTTGAGAGAGAAGAAGTTAAGAAGGTTATTGGTTATAAGAGGACAGGTAAGAGAATAAAGCAGATGGCTAGAAAGAAGAGGAAGACTGAGTCATTGGTAAAGAGTGATTCTGAAAAAGAAGAAAGTAATGAGCATCATTTTGAGGAAGTAACTGCTGAGGATATGAAAAGAACAATGGATATCATAGTTCATGTAACACAAGAGGAACCAGAGATAGTCAATGCAGTTCCTTTAGATACAAAATATTCAATCATCTCTTATACACATACAGTCAGGGATGGAAGTGAAGCTTATTGGGAGTTTAAGAGGTCTAATAATATGTATTATGGATTTGTTAGATTTTCTCAGATGCTACATTTTATGGATAGAGATGATGTGATGCAGACATGGAGATTATATAAAGAAAAGTATGGTGATACTAGACCAGAAGTGATGTATGAAAGAATTCACTATTACTTTTTAAAGAACATGTTTGAACCTGATGAGAGAGATATTGAATGGAGAGATTTGTTGAACTCCAGAGTTGATAGGTGGTATTTGTATCAATCTTGTGGAGTACATGAATTAGTTTGTAAGGGTGTCAAGGTCTACATGCTTGTGGAGAAGGATTACCCTTTGAATAACAATACAGCAGTGATTACTCAGATGTTAAAGCCTGGTATGTTGACATTGCAGAATAGTTACTTTTCAGATACTCAAGCTTATAAATTGATAACAAAATATGAGAAGATTCTTGAGTCAAAGACATCAAAACAGTAAGGTGTTTGGAAGCATCCTCCTGGTGGTTATTTGGATTGAAGGAAACTTGATGATTTTTGATGAAAAATATCAAGTTTAGGGGAGGATTGTTGGGTCTGAAATGCTGCTGATTGGAGAATTATAACTCTGCCGAATAGTTATTTTACTCTGCTGTTCGATGTAAATTTCACTCTGCTGTTTTGGTAACTCTGCTGTTTAGGTATAATAGGCATATTGTAACTCTGCTGCTAGCTCACGAGGACTCTGCTGCTAGAAGGATTACTTTATTGCTTGTTATTTATGTAAAGTATGTTAAGATAAGTATAGAAAAGATACGTATGAATATTTTACTTGTATAGGAAGTCTTGTAAACCGACTAGGACTCCTTATGCTATAAAAGGAGGTTCTAGGGTTAGAGTTAGATGTCGATTGATTAATTATCTTGCATACGTATTATTGTTTTCACTTCAAGGTTTCTTGTAACCCTATTGCTATTCAGAGCAATCGTATTAATATATTGAAGTGTTGTTTGATAATTGGTTTTGTGTTTTCTTCTTAAGATCAAATATTAGTTTCCGCATAATATTTGATATACAACTCAAGATCAGTTTCTATACCGATTACTTTAGATTTATCTAAGGTAGTTAATAAGATCGTGAAGCTCAACTGGGATCAACAAATAGAACCTAAAAATGTCAATGAAGCCATAAATGATGAATCTTGGGTCATTGTGATGCAAGAAGAATTAAATCAATTTGTTAGGAATGACGTTTGGACATTAGTTACACAACCTAAAAATCAAACCATAATAGGTCCAAAATGGGTTTTTAGAAATAAAATGGATGAAAATGGCATTGTGTCTAGAAATAAAGCTAGGTTAGTAGCCCAAGGCTATAATCAACAAGAGGGTATAGATTATGATGAGACTTTTGCACCCGTAGCTAGACTTGAGTCAATTAGGATATTACTTGCATATGCATGTGCATATGACTTTAAACTATTTCAAATGGATGTCAAAAGTGCATTTCTAAATGGTTTCATAAATGAAGAAGTATATGTAGCACAACCTCCCGGCTTTGCCGATTTTGAAAAACCTAATCATGTCTACAAACATAAGAAAGCATTATACGGACTTAAGCAAGCACCAAAAGCTTGGTATGATCGACTTAAGACCTTCCTAGTTGACCATAAGTATACCATGGGCCTAGTAGACAATACTCTCTTCACCAAGAAAAAGGGATCACATATTATCATCGTCCAGATATATGTGGATGACATTATATTCGGTTCAACTTGTCAAGAGTTATGCGACGATTTCTCAAAAATCATGCATGACGAGTTTGAAATGAGTATGATGGGGGAACTAAACTTTTTCTTAGGTCTCCAAATAAAACAATTAGAAGATGGGATATTCTTCAACCAATCTAAGTATATCAAGGATATGCTTAAGAAGTTTGGTCTTGAAGATTCAAAACCCATGAAAACACCAATGTCTTCCGAAACCAAACTAACCAAGGATGACGAAAGTGAATCCGTAGATAGCACTAAATATAGAGGGATTATTGGTAGTTTACTCTACCTAACGGCTAGTAGACCGGACATCATGTTTAGTGTTTGTCTATGAGCACGCTTTCAAGAAGATCCCAAAACATCCCATCTTGAAGCCGTTAAACGGATATTTAGGTACATAAAAGGCACTACACATTTAGGATTATGGTATCCTAAAGGGATAGGTGTAGAAACCATAGTGTATGCCGACTCAGACCATGCCGGTAACTATGTTGATAGGAAAAGTACTAGCGGTATTTGTACTTTTGTAGGACATTGTCTCACTGCATGGTTTGCTAAGAAACAAACAGCCATCGCCATATCAACAACTGAAGCCGAGTACGTGTCAGCAGGAAAAGCTTGCCAACAAGCACTGTGGATGAAACAAGTTCTCGTCGACTACGGAATTGTACTCAACGACATCCCCATTCTTTGTGACAACAAAGGAGCTATCGATCTTAGCAAAAACCCAGTCCAACACGCTAGAACCAAACACATAGAGATACGTCATCACTTCCTTCGTGAAAATGTTCAGAAGGGAAACATCTCAATTGAGAAAGTTTCCTCAGAGGACAACATTGCCGACATCCTCACAAAACCTCTCAAGAGAGAACCTTTCAATTATCTTAGACTTGGTTTAGGATTAATGGAACCTAGTGAGTAGATTATACGTTAGCTCAAACCTTAGATTAACCAAAACACGGAAAAAGCCAAACCTTGTGTTCTGATCCTGCGGATCCAAACGACAACAAGGGCGGAACCCTTGTTTGGGATCCGCCGGATCCGTCACATGATGACCAGGTTTTTATATTAAATAAACTCTTGTACTATTCATCATTCACTCCAAAACATATCACCCACTGGAAATACGACCCATAATTCACCAAACTCACAAATTAGGCCATCTTTCTCAACCAAATTGTGCTCAAATCATCACTGTAAGTATCCTTAACATGTTTGCATTCCTGATCTGCGTCTAGGATTTCTATTTCATGCACAAAACCAAAACTTGGGGTTATGCATAATTCTTGAAAAATCATGGTGCATATTTACTAAATTGCATAACAAATCATGTTTTTCATAGTTAGGAATTGCATCTTGTAGTACATTGTCATTATTCATTAAAAACCCCATGAGAAATTTTTGCTAAAATCTTCTCACGATTAGGAAAAATGGTTTTTTGGACATTGTTCATACAAATACAAAAAACGTTATGTTTTGAGCATCACTTGCATAATGTCTCTTGAATGCTAAAGAGAATACATAATTAATATGTATTTTCGGGTACATTCAATCGTAGCTACATTGAAGTAGGAGAATTTGGGTTATCTCTCGTTTTATCATAAAACTTGCATAAACATAATTTTCATGCATCAAAAGGAGTCGAGATAACCGCACCTCCACATTGTCCCCATGTAGGCACACACTAGACATATATATATATATATATATATATATATATATATATATATATATAATATATATATATATATATATATATATATATATATATATATATATATATATATATATATATATATATACTTTTGATAATTTTAACTAAACTATATATATTTTTCATGTCTAGGATAACTATGCCTCCCGCAACCAATTACGATCACAAAAAGACTCTCGATTACCTTCCCAAACATCACAAAACCAAGGGTCTAACCGATGCCCAAGTCAACATCTTTAAGGCACTAGAAAAACATTACGTCCATGAGGGTAGGGTAGTAGACCCCTCATTCTATGAAGACACCAATCTCCGTGAGCAATTAGCCGCAATTCATTTTGATAGTCTCCTAGATATTGATGAACCTATAGTACCTAGGTTCATTCTTGAGTTCTATGCCACCATAGGTCTTAGTTCAAGTGACAATGGTCTTATGAGCATTCACTTTAGTGTCAATGGAACCTTGTTCAATATTCCCCTAGATCAATTTGGTGAGGTCTTAGGAGTTCCAAATTATGGAACATGTTTCTACTCCGATAAATGGTCTTTTACTATTCTTGAATCAAACCTTCAAAGAACGGCACCATATGCCACTCCCTTGACCGACAAAGAAACCATTAGGGAACATCTTTTCTTACCTAGGAATAACCCAACTAGGGTACATCGTGGTAAGCAAATGGCTAGAGATCCATTTGCTATGGAGCTAAATGAACTCAAGCTCGAGTTTAGGAAGTTAGAAGAAGTTTTGAGAGCCAACGTCATTAGCACGGTAGGAAATCGAGATCACATCAATGCTTGTCTATGTTACATGATGTATAGTGTATCCACCCGTCAACCTTTCAACCTTGCATTCTATATCGCCAAGCGAATGGCCGATATTCCGGTTTAAGGTAACATGGCAATGCCTTATGGAATGCTCTTGACTCATCTCTATAGAGCTTTTGCACCCATTCCTAGAAATGCCTTAGGTTTTGTTCAAGATTATGATGAAATTCAACACACCTTTGTTCCCTTAAGCGATTTTAGGGTAGCGGTTGACAAAGGCAAACGCCCTCGTGCTCAAACATCATCATCATCATCATCATCATCAATGAGTGACGATGACGGCTTGCCAAACTCTAGGATCCCTCCACCGGAATATTTGCATCAACTTCCACCGATTGCGAATGAATCACCGGAGTTCAAGCAAACCAAGTGGATAATGAAGAACTTGGGGCGTTGGATAATGAAACTTCACAAGGGGTACAAGAAGTTAAGTAAGAAGTTCAAATGAGAGGAGTGTTTGGGTCTAGACATTATTTGACAATTATGTGTTAAACATGTATGGTTCTTAACTTACTGTGGTAGTACTTGATGTGTATGTGAACTAACTCAGATTTGCAGGTCGATAGCACTTAGTGTTATCAATTTTCCGAGTTTAAGCCCCCGTTTGGCTTAACTCCCTATATGGTAGAATATTATGATCGGATTTATTTATGTGCAAACGTGTGTTAGAATATATATATTTAGTATATTTGTACTATATATTAGCTATTACATACGTTATAGGAGAAATTTCGGGTTTTGGTCGAAAAATGCGAAATTTGCATAGCTCTCTGTTAGTTTTAGCACATTCGGACGGTGGATCCGGCGGATCCCAGAATTTGGATCCGCCTAGTGTATCAGTTGGCTCCGCCAGTCTAGGACCCACGGATTTGGCGGCTCCCAAACTTTGGCTCCGCCTTTGTTGTCGATTGGATCCGTGGGTACAACAGTCATTTTTTTCAAAAATTCCCGACTCATCCCGACACTTAGATTTTAGGTTGTAGCTTTTTTTGATTATGCTCACTGATCATTAAACTCCTTAGAATGCGTTAGGAAACTCTTAGAACATTAGGAACTCAATTTCCCACCAAAATTTGAATTTTCAAAATTTTCCTGTGAGTTACCTTTCTAATACAAGCAAGGAACCCTTTTTAGGGATCCGTCAAATTCGTGGAAACATCTTGTCATCAGAATTTACACTATCTTCTTGCATTTACTGCAAATCAACTTCATATCACTCAACTCCATTTCAATGGTTTGACCTTGAGATGTGACAAGCTTAAATTTTTGTTCTAAATCATAAGGAACCAACATTCTCCATTGGATTTACATCCAATCCAAGCACACAGACCAACAAACCTTCTGCCTATAAATTAGTACCTTAGGATCATCACTAAACTCACTCACTCACCATTTCCTCTACTTTCTCTCCTGTCCATCTTAGCTACATTACTTCACCATGACTAAATCAAACAACTCTTCC